>JAXIVJ010010375.1:0-17500 GCA_036785665.1 Chirona hameri
ATCGGTCTGTATCAGACTTGTCCTAGCACAAGTCAGAAGCTGAACTAGCCCTGCCTGATTATCCCAACACTTATCAAACTCTTATCTTGCTCCAGCTGGGTTTGTTGCACAAAGTTGTAATGTTGCCTAGAGAGATTGTCCCAGACTCATCCATGAACACCATATCGCCACGGGTAGCTGCCGGCACGGCGCCCCAGAGGCCCCAAAACGTCACACCCCATCCCGGAGTCCAGACTATCCGAGTTATTTGCTTACTTGCGTGTCACTCGGTGCTGTTATCGGTCGTAGATGTGACTGGCCCCTGCGTTTGTGCTCCCCTTATGACATCTACCACCACCAACCACCACCCCTGCGCCTGTTCTCCATTATGACATCCTCACCACCACCACCACCCCCTGCGCCTGTTCTCCCTTATGAAATCCTCCACCACTCACCACCGACCACACTGCGCCTGTTCTCCATTATGACATCCCACCACCAACCACCCTGCGCCTGTTCTCCCTTATGAAATCCTCCACCACCACCACCACACCACCCTGCGCCTGTTCTCCCTTATGACATCCTCCACCACCACCACCACCCTGCGCACTGTTCTCTCCCTTATGACATCCACCACCACCACCCTGCGACCTCGTTCTCCCCTTATGAACATCCTCACACCACCACCACACACCACCACACCACCACCACCACCACGCACCACCACCACCACCACCACCACCACCACCACCCCACCACACCACCAACCAACCACCACCACCACCCTTGCGCCTGTTCTCCCTTATGACATCCACCACCACCAACCACCACCCTACGCCTGTGCTCCCCTTATGACAACCTCACCACCACCACTCACCACCACCACCCTGCTCCTGTTTTCCCCCTTATGACATCCTCCACCACCACCACCACCACCACCACCACACCACACCACCCACCACCACCACCACTCACCACACCACCACCACCACCCACCACCCCCTCCACCACCACCACCACCACCCACCACACCACCACCACCACCACCAACCACCACCACCACCACCACCACCACCACACCACCACCACAACCACCACCACACCACCACCACCACCACACCACCAACCAACCACCACCCACACCACCACCACCACTCCACCACCACACCACCACCACCACCACCTACCACCCTACCACCCTGCGCCCTGTTCTCACCTTATGACATCCCTCCACCACCACCCACCACCCTGCTCCTGTTATCCCTTGACATCCTCCACCACCAACCAACCACCACCACCCTGCGCCTGTGCTCCCTTATGCTACATCCAACCACCACCACCTACCACACCACACCACCACCACCACCACCACCCTGCTCCTGTTATCCCTTATGACATCCTCCACACCACACCACCACCACCACCACCACCCGTACGCCTGTGCTACCCTTTATTGACATCCTCCACCACACCACCACCACCACACTACCACCAACCACCACCACCCTACACACCACCCACCACCACCACCACCACCACCACCACCCTACGCCTGTGCTCCCTTATGACATCCTCACCACCACCACCACCACCACCTCACCACCACCACCATCCAACCACCCACCAACCACCACCACCACCACCACCCTGCGCCATGTGCTCCCATTATGACATCCTCCAACCCACCACCACCTCACCACACCACCGACCTACCACCACAACCACCACACCCACCACCTTACAACCACCCACCACCACCACCCTGAGCGCCTGTTCTCCACTTTATGGCATCCCTCCACCACCACCACCCTACCACCCACCACTGCGCCTGTCCTCCCTTATGGCATCCTCCACCACCACCACCACCACCACCCCCTGCGCCTGTTCTCCCCTTATGACATCCTCCACCACCACCAACCACCCACCACCACCACCTACCACCACCACACCGACCACCACCACCACCACCACCACCACCACCACCACCACCACCACCACCACCACCACCCTGCGCCTGTTTTCCCTTATGACATCCCCTCCAACCACCCACCACCACACACCCACCCTGCTCCTTTGAATCCCTCTATGACATCCTCCACCACCAACCACCAACCACCACCCTGCGCCTGTGCTCCCTTATGACATCCTCCCTCCACCACCTACCACCAAACCCAACTACACCACCACACCAACCACCACCTACCACCACCCACCACCACCACCTGACCACCACCACGCACCAACCACCACCACCACCACCACCAACCACCACCACACCACCACCAACCACCTACCACCACCTCCACCAACCACCACCACCACACCACCACACCACCACCTACCGACCACCACCACCACCACCACCACTCACCAACCACCCTGCGCCTGTTTTCCCTTATGACATCCTGTAGCTCTGTATTCCTGTGCTCCTGTATCCTGTGTTCTGTACTCTGGTAGCTCTGTATCCTGTACTCTGTACTCTGTACTCTGTACTCTGTACTCTGTACTCTGTACTCTGTACTCTGTACTCTGTAACTCTGTACTCTGTACTCTGTACTCTGTACTCTGTACTCTGTACTCTGTACTCTGTACTCTGTACTCTGTACTCTGTACTCTGCACTCTGTACTCTGTACTCTGTATCTGTACTCTGTACTCTGTACTCTGTACTCCTGTACTCTGTCTCTGTACTCTGTACTCTGTACTCTGTACTCTGGTACTCTGTACTCTGTACTCTGTACTCTGTACTCTGTACTCTGTACTCTGTACTTCTGTTACTCTGTACTCTGTACTCTGTTACTCTGTACTCTGTACTCTGTACTCTGTACTCTGTACTCTGTACTCTGTACTCTGTACTCTGTACTCTGTACTCTGTACTGCTGTACTCTGTACTCTGTACTCTGTACTCTAGTACTCTGTACTCTGTACTCATGTGTACTCTGTACTCTGTAACTCTGTACTCTGTACTCTGTACTCTGTACTCTGTACCTCTGTACTCTGTACTCTGTACTCTGTACTCTGTACCCTGTACTCTGTATCCTGCACTCTGTATCCTGTACTCCTGTACTCTGTATTCTAGTACTCTGTATCCTGTGCTCTGTATCCTGTGCTCTGTGCTCTTTACTCTGTATTCCTGTACTCTGTACTCTGTTATCCTTTGCTCTGTATCCTTTGCTCTGTATCCTTTGCTACTGTATCCTTTGTGCTCTGTATCCTGTGCTCTGTACTCTGTACTCTGTAGTCCTGTACTCTGTATCCTGTACTCTGTATCCTGTACTCTGTATCCTGTACTCTGTACCCTGTACTCTGTATCCTGTACTCTGTATCCTGTACTTTGTATCCTGTACTCTGTATCCTGTACTCTGTATCCTGTACTTCTGTATCCTGTACTCTGTATCCTGTACTCTGTATCCTGTACTCTGTATCCTGTACTCTGTACTCTGTACTCTGTGTCCTGTACTCTGTATCCTGTACTCTTTATCCTGTACTCTTTATCCTGTACTCTGTATCCTGTACTCTGTACTCTGTATTCTGTGCTCTGTATCCTGCCTGCTTACTCTGTTATCCTGTGCTCTGTATCCTGTAACTCTGTTCCCTTTACTCTGTATCCTGTACTCTGTATCCTGTGCTCTGTACTCTGTACTCTGTACTCTGTACTCTGTACTCTGTACTCTGTAACTCTGTACTCTGTACTCTGTACTCTGTACTCTGTTACTCTGTACTCTGTACTCTGTACTCTGATACTCTGTACTCTGTACTCTGTACTCTGTACTCTGTACTCTGTACTCTGTACTCTGTACTCTTGTACTCTGTACTCTGTACTCTGTACTCTGTACTCTGTAACTTCTGTACTCTGTACTCTGTACTCTGTACTCTGTACTCTGTACTCTGTACTCGTACTCTGTACTCTGTACTCTGTTCTCTGTACTCTGTACTCTGTACTCTGTACTCTGTACTCTGTACTCTGTACTCTGTTACTTCTGTACTCTGGTACATTCTGTACTCTGTACTCTGATAGCTCTGTACTCTGATACTCTGTACTCTGTACTCTGGTACTCTGTACTTCTGTAACTCTGTAACTCTGTACTCTGTACTGATCTCTGTACTCTGTACGTCTGTACTCTGTACTCTGTACTTCTGTACTCTGTACTCTGTACTCTGTACTCTGTACTCTGTACTCTGTACTCTGTACTCTGTACTGTCTGTACTCTGTACACTGTACTCTGTACTCTGTACTCTGTACTCTGTACTCTGTACTCTGTACTCTGTACTCTGTAACCTCTGTACTCTGTACTCTGTACATCTGTACTCTGTACTCTGTACTCTGTACTCTGTACTCTGTACTTCTGTACTCTGTACTCTGTACTCTGTAACTCTGTACTCTGTACTCTGTACTCTTGTACTCTGTACTCTGTACTCTGTACTCTGTAGACTCTGTACTTCTGTACTCTGTACTCTGTACTCTGTACTCTGTACTCTGTACTCTGTACTCTGTACTTCTGTGACACTCTGTACTCTGTACTCTGTACTCTGTACACTCTGTACTCTGTACATCTGTACTCTTGTACTCTGTACTCTGTCACTCTGTACTCTGTACTCTGTACTCTGTACTCTGTAACTCTGTACTCTGTTACTCTGTACTCTGTACTCTGTACTCTGTACTCTGTACTACTGTACTCTCTTGTACTCTGTACTCTGTACTCTGGTACTCTGTACTCTGTACTCTGTACTCTGTACTGCTGTACTCTGTACTCTGTACTCTGTCCTTGTACTCTTGTACTCTGTTACTCTGTACTCTGTACTTCCTGTACTCTGTACTCTGTACTCTGTACTCTGTACTCTGACTCTGTACTCTCTGTACTCTGTACTCTGTACTCTGTACTCTGTACTCTGTACTCTGTACTCTGTACTCAGTACTCTGTACTCTGTACTCTGTACTCTGTACTCTGTACTCTGTACTCTGTACTCTGTACTCTGTACTACTGTACTCTGTACTCTGTACTCTGTACTCTGTATCTGTACTCTGTACTGCTGTACTCTGTACTCCTGTAACTCTGTACTCTGTACTTCCTGTACTCTGTACTCTGTACTCTGTACTCTGTACTCTGTACTCTGTACTCCTGTACTCTGTACCTCTGTACTCTGTACTCTGTACTCTGTACTCTGTTACTCTGTACTCTGTGCTCTACGTCTGTACTCTGTACTCTGTACTCTGTAGCTCTAGTAGCTCTGTACTCTGTGCTCTGAGCTCTGTGCTCTGTGTCTGTCTTCTGTGCTCTGTAGCTCTGTGACTCTGTGTGCTCTGTGCTCTGTGCTCCTGTGCTTATGTCTGTGCTCTGTGCTCAGTGCTCTGTGCTCTGTGCTCTGTGCTCTGTGCTCTGTGCTCTGTGCTCTGTGCTCTGTGCTCTGTGCTCTGTTGCTCTGTGCTCTGTGCTCTGTGCTCTGTGCTCTCTGTGCTCTGTGCTCTGTGCTCTGCTTGCTCTGTGCTCTTAGTGTGCTCTGTGCTCTGTGCTCTGTGCTCTGTGCTCTGTGTGCACTCGTGCTCTGTGCTCTGTGCTCTGTGCTCTGTGCTCTGTGCTCCTGTGCGTCTGTGCTCTGTGCTCTGTGCCTCTCGTGCTCTGTGTCTCTGTGCTCTGGGCTGTGCTCCTGTGCTCTGTGCTACTGTGCTCTGTGCTGCTCTGTGCTCTAGTGCTCCTGTGCTCTGTGCTCTTGTGCTCTGTGCTCTGTGCTACTGCTGCTCTGTGCTCTGTGCTCGTCTCTGTGCTCTGTGCTCTGTGCTCTGTGCACTGTGCTCTGTGTCTCTGTGCTCTGTGCTCTGTGCTCTGTGCTCTGTGCTCATGTGCTCTGTGTCTCTGTGCTCTGTGCATGCTCCGTGCCTCTGTGCTCTGTGACTCTGTGCTCTGTGCTCTTGTGCCTCTGTGCTCTTGCTGGCTCTGTGCTCTGTGCTCTGTGCTCTGTGCTCTGTGCTCTGTGCTCTGTGCTCTGTTGCTCTTCCTCCTGTGCTCTGTGCTCTAGTGCTCTGTGCTCTGTGCTCTGTGCTCTTCTGTATCCTGCATCCCTGCATCCGTGCACTCTGTATCCTGTACCCTTTCCCCTGACGGCGGCGGCTAGTCTCCGGCCAGACTATTCTGTATCCCGTGTCCCGTTTGTCCTGCATCCCGTACCCTGCATCCCGTACCCTGCCACCCGTGTCGTGTGGTCCTGTATCCCGTGTCCTGGCATCCTGTATCCTGACTGGTGGACGTTTCCAGGCAAGAGCGCGACATCGAGGCAGTGACATCTCCGTCTCTCTCCGGTACCCTCATCTGGCCGCGCGGCGGCGGGGCGGCGGCAGGGGATCGGGCCGCCGGCGGGGACCTGCCTGGCCGCCCGCCGCCGGCCCTCGGGCCTCCTCCGCCTCCCCGCCATCCTCCGGCCTCCGTCGGCAGCACCTCGGCCTCACTGTCCATCGCTCTAGGTATTTATGAGTGTAGGCGGCACCTTGGCCCTCACTGTCCATCGCTCTAGGTATTTATGAGTGTGGCAGCACCTCGGCCTCGCCTGTCCATCGCTCTGGGTATTTATGAGTGTGGCAGCACCTCGACCTTACTGTCTCATCGCTCTAGGTATTTATGAGTGTGGCAGCACCTCGACCTCGCTGTCCATCGCTCTAGGTATTTATGAGTGTGGCAGCACCTCGACCCTCACTGTCCATCGCTCCTAGGTATGTATAAGTGTGGCAGCACCTCGGCCTCGCTGTCCATCGCTCTAGGTATTTATGAGTGTGGCAGCACCTCGGCCTCGCTTTCCATCCCTCTAGGTATTTATGAGTGTTGGCAGCACCTCGGCCTCGCTGTCCATTGCTCTAGGTATTTAATAAGTGTGGCAGCACCTCGGCCTCGCTGTCAATTGCTCTAGGTATGTATGACTGTGGCAGCACCTCGCTGTCCCATCGCTCTAGGTATTTATTAGTTGTGGCAGCACCCTCGGCCTCGCTGTCCATCGCTCTAGGTATGTATGAGTGTGGCAGCACCTCGGCCTCGCTGTCCAATTGCTCTAGGTATTTATAAGTGTGGCAGCACCTCGCCTCGGCTCGCTGTCCATCGCTCTAAGGTATTTATGAGATGTGGCAGCTCGACGCCGCCTCGCTGTCCATTGCTCTAGGCATTTATGAGTGTGGCAGCACCTCGCTGTCCATCGCTCTAGGTATTTATGAGTGTGGCAGCACCTCGGCCTCACTTGTCCATCGCTCTAGGTATTTATGAGTGTGGCAAGCACCTCGGCACTCACTGTCCATCGCTCCTAGGTATTTATGAGTGTGGCAAGCACCCCGACCTACTGTCCATCGCTCTAGGTATTTATGAAGTGTGGCAGCACCTCGGCCTCACTGTCCATCCGCTCTAGGGTATTTAATGAGTGTTGGCAGCACCTCGGCCTCACTGTCCATCGCTCAAGGTATTTATGAGTGTGACAGCCACCTCGACCTCACTGTCCATCGCTCTAGGTATTTATGAGTGTGGCAGCATCTCGGCCTCGCTGTCCATCGCTCTAGGTATTGCAGCACACTGGGCTTCACTCTCGATCGCTCTAGGTATTTACAAATATGTGCTTAGTGTCACGATGTGTTGCTCCCTGTCCTCTCCTCGCTCTTCGGTGTGTTTGGAATGGCTGTCTGTGGGAAAATAGCGGGCAGTTGACATTACTGACGTTTTTTTATGGCACTTTTTGTTGATGCATCTCTTTCGCCGGGAGGTTACATCTGAAAGACTATCTTGTAATTTTGCGTATATCAGAACCCCGTAAGTTGAGACACATAAGATTGTAGTTTGTTTTGGTCATGGTTGCCATCTTGTTTTTTTATCTGGAAACGACTCGTAGATACTAGATCGGTAACTTTAACTTAACGTTGGTCCGGTTTGTCTAGCCATTTACCCTGTCGTGTCTGTTCCTTAAAGGCAATGGTTCACCTTTGTATTGGTTTTGAACTGAGATAGCCATTATCTTTGGCCGTTATTGACATGTCTAAATTATTATGGTCATTTTCCCAAAAACTTTGTAACGCAAAAAAAAAATTGTAAACGCAAATCTGACATATACAATACCTACTTAAAGGATGTTCACATGAATTGTTTTGTTGCGACATAATGTTGGCATTAATGTCTGCAATGTGTGCTGCAACGGCACACATCCTTTTCCCTTGCGCGCATTTGCCGGTCGTTTTTTCCCTGGGTGTTGATCAGGCGACGCACAACACAGCAGCACAGCAGTGTATCTGTAGCAGCATTATCAGCGTGTTTCCACAGTAAAAATCCATCGCAAATGTTTCTGGTACTGGCCTCGCGGCGTCAATGGATTCAGTCGACCAGCACGCTTGCTGGCCGCTTTTTGCCGCTCGATAAAAAGCGGCGGCGTGTTTGTGTCTGTCTGTGACGTAAATATGCCTGTGTGCGGGGCGATGATGACATCGTATCAGATAGCATACGTGAGTGGAGCGCACACGGCATGCGGGCAACCCGTCCGCCCCGTCCCACCCAGTGATGGGCCGGTTACCGTGCGGATACCGCCGGCTGCGAGTCGCCGACCGAGCCTCCGGTCGGAGTCGCCGTCGGAGTTGCCGACCGAGTCGCCGGCTGCGAGTCGACGACCGAGTCGACGACCGAGTCGACGACCGAGTCGACGACCGAGTCGACGACCGAGCCTCCGTCGGAGTCGCCGTCGGAGTCGCCGTCGGAGTCGCCGTCGAGTCATTGCTGACGGGCGCCGCGAGTCTCCTGCCGTCGCGCCATCCGTCGGGGATAATTGGGTGCGAGTCCCACCTTGTCACGTCACGTGACGCCGTGGTGGCGTGTAGACCGCCTCTTGTGCGAGGATGCTCGCCGCTTCGCGATAGACACTGAGAATGTCTCATGGGTCGGCTAGTTGGGGAAAATTAGTACGATCTTGGAATGTGTCACGGATAGTTGTAATGTAGCGTTATTTCTGAGGATCTTCATTTTATGAGGGATTGTAGCATGTCTTAATCGCAAAGGAATATGCTACGTCACTCGTCGGTGTTAGTGGGCACGATAGTATTTGCATGCCATAACGTTTTAAGTTCGTTTTTTTCGCACCATGCAATGATAAATATAGCAGTACATGTCAAGCGTTTCCCGGGATTAGAGAATCTCTATCGGTTTTAAACACGCAGTGATTCCGATGTTGTACAGACGGCATTAACGCGCACGGCTGGGGGGGGGGGATTTCAGCCCCCCCCCCCCCCCCCCCACCTCCGGTTTTTCCTGAATAGCGGGAAAACGGCGGCGCGCAGCGCCGCCAAATTTGGCACAGCTGTTTGGGCATCAACTACCGACATAGTCTGGATTTTTCACCTCGGTTCATCTCAGGTCAGGTCACCAGGCGTGACTCCACCTAAAAAAGTGTGCGGTCACGCCACAGCCACAGTTGTTAGCCGATTGGTTTCAAACTTACAGAATTTCATAAGGCCATAGATACCTACAATTCGTATATCTCGGATTTGTATATATCGGTGAACTTAAGTCGGGTCAATTTCGTGACCTTCCCATTATAAATCAATGGGGAAACATTAGAATGCTTCCTATTCCAAGGATACGCATGATAACAGGCCAATTTCTTCTGGATCATGTTATCATAGACCATTCATGATGACTCAGGTGCAATTTGTGTTCAGTCAGGGTCATCCGAGGTCACCAACACTTTTGTGTCTATAACTCGACAGAATGAGGATAGATAAGTGAAACCGGTACTAATGTGCTTGTCTCATCGAGACACGTCTCCCAATGTGCAACTTGACCTATTTGGGTCACCACTTGACCTTAACCTGAGATCAAATGTATATGTTGACCTAACCTAGTCAACACGAACATGATTCGAAACGCCTTGACAAGACAAACACGATTGTGTCAACAAATATTATCCTATCTTTATTAGGTCAAATGTTATTTCCGGAACAGCATGGCCCAAAGCATGGCCTTTTTGACCTTTGATGAGCTCGGGAGCCTTAACTATTGACCTGAGATATAATTTGAGGACACCTTAGCGATTGTATTTTTCAAGAGCTTTCCATTGTTGTTTTCCGTTGTTATTAGCTAGCATAGTTCCTGAGATATCTGGGGGTTTCTGGAGCGAAGTCCTAAAACTGGAATATTTTACCCTTGATGACCTCGGGTGACTTCAATATTGACCTGACAAAAAAAATGACCGATATACTTTCGATAGAACGTGTCTCGAGCTATCTAATGCCGTTTTCCGCTCGTCGCTACGTTGCGTGGTTTTCGAGATATTCGGGGGGGGGGGGGGGGCTGAAATCAACCCCCTGCCGTTCGTGTTTGGCGCAGACCCCCGGCCGTGCGTGTGTTAAAGGGAATAGTTCACCTTTAACATGGGGTTTTGAACTGTGATAGCATATTTGTAGAGCAGATCGAAACACGGGTTGTGGTGAAAGAATTACCTCGCTACGCTAAGTAATTTCGTCACAGGACTAGTGTCGTAGTAGTAGATCGGGGCACGAAACAGCGTCTTCTAAAAGGGGTCCTTTTTATGAGAGGGGTAAAATTTACCCCCCAGCGCCACGCGTTCGGCTGGGGACTCCAGCGCCGCGCGGGTTAAGTCCGAAAAAGTAGGGCAACGCCTCTGCCCTGCCCCCAGCTTTCAACGCCCTTGGATTTAACCCTCGCCCTACGGGGCCTGACAGCCCCCCCCCCCTTGAGGTTTTTGTTGAATAACTTTTTACACATGCGGTGCATCTTGCTGACATTTTTGGTAGCTGGGTTTACAACAATTATACGTATAGTTTTATATTTTTCGAAGTTTTCAAGAGTATTAAGGTGTAAAAACAAATATTTCAGCGCTCATTGTGGCGCCTTCCTCAGTGAGTGACTGGTGCAAGATACCTTTTTTTCTAGGCCAACAGAATAATGAGCATTTTCACGCGATGAATAAAATGGTTAGGTCTTTCATTAAGAAATAAACTAATCTTGCCTAAATTGATTACAAAAACACAATACTAACGCCAACATTCACCCGCCAAAATAAAAGCATAACACACACGCACACACACAAAAACAATACTACGCAACATAAACACACGATGATACGCAACCGAATATCTAGATTACACATGATTAGACTTATATCGAGTTTTGGCAACCGTATATAGCTAGCGACCATTTTTCCAGACTATGTCCCATATGGGGCTCAAATGAAAATTTCCAACGTCGAGGTTGATCGAAGGGCGCGACTGTCGAATCTCCATAGCCTCCCGGAACTTCCATCTATGCTTGTGTTATGCTTTTATTTTGGCGGGTGAATGTTGGCGTTAGTATTGTGTTTTGTAATCAATTTAGGCAAGATTAGTTTATTTCTTAATGAAAGTCCTAACCATTTTATTCATCGCGTAAAAATGCTCATTATTCTGTTGACCTAGAAAAAAAGGTATCTTGCACCAGTCACTCACTGAGGAAGGCGCCACAATGAGCGCTGAAATATTTGTTTTTACACCTTAATACTCTTGAAAACTTCGAAAAATATAAAACTAACTGTTATACCTGAGTAAAAGTAACGAACAAGGTATGACCCTAAAGTCTTACTTAATTATACGTATGTTGTAAAAATTTAATTGAAATTGGTTAAGTAGTTTGGGAGTTAATCATGTTTTGTTGACGTCATGTTGGTAAAAAAATGAGAAATATTTGACAAAACGTAGAAAACAGAGTTTTAAAGCAAATTGCAAACGCAATTCACCAAAGATACAAAATGTCATTCTATTTAAAATGGCAATCTCGGATTTTCACAATTTTGGGTTTTTGACCCCTAAAATTAAAAAAAACTTATTTTTTTTAAATCCGACAAAATCAAAATTTTCAAAGATATTAGCAAAACCGGAATATATGTGAGAGAACTGAGTATGGACAATATCCATACCAAATTTCAAAGCAAAATCTTCATTTTTGACTGAGTGATGGCTCCCTAAGTGTAAGAAACTGATGACGTCATTTTTTGTAATTACTTTTTTGACTTTTTTGGGACAAGATACGAACAAATAATTACCTTTTTTGTATTTCTGAGCCAAAACTAGTCTAGGAACATGCCTTTTTATTTACATTTATCAATTTCTAATTTTTAGGTTTTCTGAAGAGCAAAATCGCTGTTCTGGACGTGGTAAATACGAGGTCATTCACTTGACCTGGAAGGTCACCTGTTGACCTGAAACCTAAAATCGCATACTGTTAGATTCTTCTCATGACAGGCAGCATGCTGGTTCTTACCGCAATGCTCTAAGTTGCTTGGTTTGGAAGTTAACGGGGGGGCCTGTCAGCCCCCCCCCCCCCCCGTAGGGCGAAGGTGAAACAACTCCCGTATGGCGAGGGTTAAGTCAGGCCTGTGCGAACCAGGAGGTGCCCACTGCCAGTGCCCTTCCGTCGGTGTGTGGTGCCGGTACTGCCACGCCACTTGTGTCTCTGCCGCGCGGCACTCGGTCTGGCTCAGCAGGTGTGCTGCTGCCCTGTGTAATCGATGGCTACATGTTGACCCCCCGGCGACACGGCGTCACTCAGCAGCTCGGCTGGGGTTGCTACTTTGTTTATTGTCCCGTCTTCGCCTTGTGTTTAGACACCATTCATGTCATCGTCCTCAACGCCGGTCTATGTCTGCCTGAATGTGCGGCGTACGCACGCCTCCTCACCGATGAGTTATATCCGATTCCAGGCGCGCATGGTCCAACAGCCATTCTCTGGCATGTCTCGCGCCGCGCTGACCAAGTGAACAAGCATTCGCTGTCACCGAGGTGCGGCGTGCCGTGCCGTGCCGTGCCGTGCCGTGCCGTGCCGTGCCGTGCCGTGCCGTGGCGTGGCGTGGCGTGCCGTGCCGTGGCGTGCCGTGCTGTGCTGTGCTGTGCTGTGCTGTGATGTGCTGTGATGTGCTGTGATGTGCCGTACCATGCTGTGCCGTGCCGTGCTGTGCTGTGCTGTGATGTGATGTGCCGTGCCGTGCCGTGCCGTGCCGTGCCGTGCCGTGCCGTGCCGTGCCGTGCCGTGCCGTGCCGCGGTGCCGGTGGGTGACGGCCGGCGCGCACCGGTGTCGCTCAGAGAGAGAGAGGAGAGCGCTCACTCGGCGCCTTTGTGTGACTCCCATGGCGCCGCGGATCGATAACGACGGCAACAGGGCCGCGCATGCCGTCACTGCCCGTCTCCGCCTCCACGGCGGCCTGCGACCCGCGGATACCGGGCGGGAGCTCTGAGACAGACTTGATGTGGGAGGGCTCCTCGGGTCAGGTGTGGGGAGTCTGAGATGCTCCCTTCTAGGTCAGCTGCGGGGAGTGGGAAGAGCGTCCTGGGACGAACAGTGGCATATCCATAGGGGGTATGGGGCCATGCCCCGCCCCATTGACCTTGAAAGGGCTCATGGCCCATAGAGGGGCCCTTGTCTAGAGTGCCGATTCTGGCGTGTATAGTTCCGTTCTGGTCCTTGAGGCACACGCCACACGTGAGCCGTAGTGGCGAGCTGTACGCAGTACTGAGCGGTACAGCTGCAGGGAGTGTCAGGTTCTCCCTGGCACTGTCGGAGGCGACAGGAGAGACCGGCCCTGGGGGGCATTGTTGGAGCCATCTCTTGATGCAAATTAGGGAACGTCGTGTGGCAAACTCTCCAATTCGGATAAAGGAGCAGTCTGTAGCGGCCACCTACAGACTGGCTAAAGGAGCAGTCTGTAGCGGCCACCTACAGACTGGCTAAAGGAGCAGTCTGTAGCGGCCACCTACAGACTGGCTAAAGGAGCAGTCTGTAGCGGCCACCTACAGACTGGCTAAAGGAGCAGTCTGTAGCGGCCACCTACAGACTGGCTAAAGGAGCAGTCTGTAGCGGCCACCTACAGACTGGCTAAAGGAGCAGTCTGTAGCGGCCACCTACAGACAGATCAAGGAGCAGTCTGTAGCGGCCACCTACAGACAGATAAAGGAGCAGTCTGTAGCGGCCACCTACAGACAGATCAAGGAGCAGTCTGTAGCGGCCACCTACAGACAGATAAAGGAGCAGTCTGTAGCGGCCACCTACAGACAGATCAAGGAGCAGTCTGTAGCGGCCACCTACATACAGATCAAGGAGCAATCTGTAACGGCCACCTACAGACAGATCAAGGAGCAGTCTGTAGCGGCCACCTACATACTGGCTAAAGGAGCAGTCTGTAGCGGCCACCTACAGACAGATAAAGGAGCAGTCTGTAGCGGCCACCTACAGACAGATAAAGGAGCAGTCTGTAGCGGCCACCTACAGACAGATCAAGGAGCAGTCTGTAGCGGCCACCTACAGACAGATCAAGGAGCAGTCTGTAGCGGTCACCTACAGACAGATAAAGGAGCAGTCTGTAGCGGCCACCTACAGACTGGCTAAAGGAGCAGTCTGTAGCGGCCACCTACAGACTGGCTAAAGGAGCAGTCTGTAGCGGCCACCTACAGACAGATCAAGGAGCAGTCTGTAGCGGCAACCTACAGACAGATCAAGGAGCAGTCTGTAGCGGCCACCTACAGACAGATAAAGGAGCAGTCTGTAGCGGCCACCTACAGACTGGCTAAAGGAGCAGTCTGTAGCGGCCACCTACAGACTGGCTAAAGGAGCAGTCTGTAGCAGTCACCTACAGACAGATAAAGGAGCAGTCTGTAGCGGCCACCTACAGACAGATCAAGGAGCAGTCTGTAGCGGCCACCTACAGACTGGCTAAAGGGGCAGTCTGTAGCGGCCACCTACAGACTGGCTAAAGGAGCAGTCTGTAGCGGCCACCTACAGACTGGCTAAAGGAGCAGTCTGTAGCGGCCACCTACAGACTGGCTAAAGGAGCAGTCTGTAGCGGCCACCTACAGACTGGCTAAAGGAGCAGTCTGTAGCGGCCACCTACAGACAGATCAAGGAGCAGTCTGTAGCGGCCACCTACAGACTGGCTAAAGGAGCAGTCTGTAGCGGCCACCTACAGACTGGCTAAAGGAGCAGTCTGTAGCGGCCACCTACAGACAGATCAAGGAGCAGTCTGTAGCGGCCACCTACAGACAGATAAAGGAGCAGTCTGTAGCGGCCACCTACAGACAGATCAAGGAGCAGTCTGTAGCGGCCACCTACAGACTGGCTAAAGGAGCAGTCTGTAGCGGCCACCTACACACAGATCAAGGAGCAGTCTGTAGCGGCCACCTACAGACAGATCAAGGAGCAGTCTGTAGCGGCCACCTACAGACAGATAAAGGAGCAGTCTGTAGCGGCCACCTACCGACTGGCTAAAGGAGCAGTCTGTAGCGGCCACCTACAGACAGATCAAGGAGCAGTCTGTAGCGGCCACCTACAGACAGATCAAGGAGCAGTCTGTAGCGGCCACCTACAGACAGCGTGGTCTCCGAGTCGGAAGTGGAAATCATGGTCTTCATCCAGACATCCAGGCCTCTGGGAGCCTGAATGAAGAGCATAACGCTCATAACACTGGCTAAAAGCAGCAGTGGAGCTGCTCGCGCCTCATTCTTTAATCCTTGTCAGGTCCGGTCTGTTTGCGAATGGTGTGCTGCCTGTTCTTTTGTGCCTTTCTCTCTGTTGCTTTTATTCTGGTTGTCAATTGTTTTTGAAGATTTGACCATTTTTGATGGAAGATACCGCCATTCTGGTCATATTTTTGCGCATTTTTCCTCTGGTGTTTTCGATATTTTCCACTCACAAGTTTTGTACTTATCACTATCGTATGCAGGGATGTAGGAACGTCACGAAAAGTGGGGTGTGTGGGGGGGGGGGGAGTGAAACTTTTATCTCGTCTGGAGAGAAACCCAACCCCCAATGCAATATGTATTTGCAGAATTGGGCGCTTCTCGCTTTGACCTTGACGAACCTTTTGCCATCAACAAATTTCCTCGCCAAGCAAAATAAAAGATTTTAGCAAAAAACTTGGCCGAAAAGTGAGGAGGCCATGCCCCCTCTCGGCCCCCTGTTCCTACGCCTATGATCGTGTGTAATCAGTGCACCATGACTAATAGGTACCAGTGGGGATGCCACTTTTTGGCTCTCCGAAACCCTCGGCCAAAACAAACCTTGATGTGAACACCCGCTCACGGACCGCAGAATAGTTAGCCGATGCAAAGCCTACAAATTGTAAGCCAACGTCCATTTTCATGCCAAACTAAAAGTAAAACCAAACTAAAACAGTTTTAAACAGCTTTATAATTCGTTGCCAAGTTCTAATGTTGCCTCAGATTCCACAATCATTGAGTAGAAAATTGAAACCTAACCTTGTTGTGAAACTTTAAGTTAGAACATATTTATCATGTAGGTACCGTCATTCAGGGTAACTTTAGGATACTTTTTGGATATTTTGGCGTGCCCTGTTTTGGTTTAGGCAACAAATGAAAATATGTCAGATGCAAAATCGGTGGACAGCCTGGTGCTATTCCATGATGGTTGCAGTGTTGAGATTCTGTGCATTCAAGGTTATCAAAAAACAATGAGGTGACTAAAGTTAGCCGGAATACTCCGCGTTACAGATCGGGTTTCTTGGCGATTGTTAAGCAATGATCAATGCTGCTTCTGTTCTCATCGACTTCAACCAGGGACAACCTTTCAATAAATGCGTACATGCACAAATTATGAAAATCTAGTGCATCATTATGCTTTGATAATGACAAAATGGCAGAATTAGAGATGCAATTTACCAAAACTTGGTATCAGTATGGGTATCGGTATCGGTAAGTCCTCATAGGTATCGGTATGCTATTGATACGACTCAAATGAGTATCGGCAGCGTTATCGATAAGCGCATCCGGCCCGCGATCCTGCCATTTTCCATTTCGTCAGTTTCGTGAGAGACATATTATACGTTAGCTGGTACGATGTGACAATGTGGTGCTAACGCAGTGGTATGGAACCATACAAATACAAAATCAAACAATACAGATTATAAAATATATTTCCGACCTGAAGGGCAGCATTTAGAAGGAGTGTACCTATTCACATCGCTTATGTGGGGTTATTGACACTGGTTTATAGAACATAATTTTATGAATCGAACCATGACTTTCATTTTTCCGGGTCCACACTAGTTGCAGGGATATTCCAAAGACTCCAGGAACTGGCTGGGAGCAAAACATTATCGGGTAGACTCCAGAGGGCTTCCGCTACTAGAAACACTGCAACTATTGATTAAACTGCTAGCATATTGTTAGCGCCGGCCAATAGCAATTAGACAAAACGGCTCGTGCGCGCTGATAGCAGCAGCCGAACAGTACCGTCTGTCCCCCTACGAAGCTTGATGGCCATTTTTCGACGAAGATATCAATTTGGAGTTACGAAACTTTCACATACATATAATAAAGTTCACAGTGGCAAGAACATGCTGTGTAAAACTTGTATCTCTATGATGTGACCGTGTGACAGTAATTGTTATTGTCTTATGTGCGCCGTTTTACATAACATCATTATAGTGGCGATCGTTTTATAGATATCGAAGCAAAACATAAGCAAAACACAATATAGGTGAAAATTCAACTAAAGGGGCTGCATATGTGAATT
>JAXIVJ010010375.1:22500-47424 GCA_036785665.1 Chirona hameri
TTTCAGGTGTTTTGGGAGGAAGAATGACCCCTTTGACCCTTTGGATCCGCCAGTGCAGACAAATCCCTACGCCTCCACTTGGACTGTGCACAAAAAAAAAAAATGCGCCCTAAAACCCCAATACACCACCCACATCCACTTGGAAGACCCTACCCCACCTTTGTATGGAACATTGTCATATATGATAGGTACCTTATGTGAACTGTAACGGAACACACGGACTTGGTTGCCATCAGAGCTTTTGGTCCTTTTGTTTTGCGATTGCAATGACGAAAAGAGAATACCTTGTGGCAATTTTCTCTTCCGAAAAAGGGCGCCTTTTCAATTGTATGTTTAACGTTGCAACTCATCGATGTGCCGATTTAGAGTGGGGTGGTATCTGCGGCATGTGTTGACGGCAAGCGCCCCTCCGGTCCGCACCCCACCGGCGGCCATTTTACCACCCCCGAGCGTCCCCACAAAATGCGCGCGCGCCGCCGTCCGCCATCCTGCGATATTGCACAGAGGACAACATGGCGTCTGCCGGATGGCGGGCGGCTGGCTGGCTGGCTGGCTGGCCGGCCGGCCGGCCGGGCGGACGCCGTGGGCCGGCGCGGCGGTGGCACCAGACAGCTGAGCTGGCTGGCCGGCCGGCCGGCCTTGAACGTGAATGTGCGGCCAGTGGTGGCAGCGGGCGCGCGGCGGCGGGGCAGCTCCGAGCCAGACCGGCCAGACTCGCAGCCAGACAGCCATGGATACCATCGGCTCGATCGGAGTGTTCGGTACGGTGCGCGAGCCCCCGGTGCCTGGGGCGGGACAGTGTGAGTGTTTGAGGTGTGTGTGGGGGGGGGGGGGGGGGGGGGGGAGGAGGCGTGGTGTCGGTACCGGTGGGCTGGCTGACCGCTCTCTGGTTGCCGGCGGCGGGTCAGTGTGTTGTGATCCGGCCGGGTCGCGCGGCGCGTGCCGGCGCGCTGTGCTGACCGGTGTCTGGCCGGTGTCTGGCCGTGTCCTGCCACGTGTGCAGCGGCTGGCGTGGGTCCACGTGGACAGAGTGACTCAGACGCCCCCGCCGCCGCTGACGACACCACCACGAATACCACCGCCGCCGCCTGTCCGCTCGGATCACTGATAACAACTTCAATGGGCGCAGCGTAGCCTTATGATCGTGCCCGCTGGTGTTTTCAATGGCTTCCGGAGCGATGCCGCTGATGTTGTCCATGTGTTTGTATGTGCTGAGCACCTGGTTTGGGTTGACTGCCGTTTAGCTGATGTAACGTGGTGTAATTCCTGTCTCTGTCCGGTCGGCAGGTCAAGCGCCCCACAATGAAACAGAACTCGGCTCGAAAATGCTGCAGATCCAGTCGAAACGCTTCTACATTGACGTCAAGCAGAACCGTCGCGGCCGGTTCGTCAAAATCGCAGAGGTGAGTACCATCCGCCCCGTCCGTCCGTCCGTCCGCCCGCGTGTCAGCGGCAGACGGCCGATGCCCCGCGGCGGTGGGCGTGGCCGGCAGCTATTGACCCGCGTGCCGACATCGGGACCTGGACCGGCTACCGGTCACCGCTCAGGAATGCTCGCTTCAAACGAGAGGGCGCCTGCCATGGAATGTCCGCTGCTCTGTTGTGTCCTGAATGGCCGCTGCCCCAGGTGGTTCCGCAGCCCCGTGTTGTCTTGGTTAAGTTCACCAATGCGGGGATGGACAGTATGGCTGCCGATATTTATTAATATAATTCAATTTTGCAGCTGTATGGTTAATGCCTGGCATAAATCCACACAATGCCTTCGACCTGCTGAGGCTTCGGATGTATTCACTGCGTTCAGCAGCGTGTTGTGTGAGTGGCCGACATTGCAGACGCCGCTGGGCCGCTGGGCCGCCAGCCAGCTATCCGGGGCCGAGCTGTGAGCGGGCCGACGGCCACGTGGCGCCCCGATGTTCAGACTTCCCGCCCCACGGGGCCGTGGTCAGATGGGGCTCAGTCGGGGCTCAGTCGGGGGTCCCCGGCCGGCAGCTGCAGCCAGCCGCCGTCTGTATGTCTGTCTGTGTCTCTCTGTCTCTCGGTCTCCGTCTGGTCTATCCGGCTCTGTAGCTTGTGGGGCTGCCCGACTTGGCTCGGCGGGCTTCTGGCCGTCACTAGTGCAGTGACTGACCGGCTGAGCTGTGCCAGGCTGTCGGCCGTCCGTGGGACTCGTGTGACACTGGTCTCGTGCTGGGTAGGGCCCCACACGGCCCCACCACTGTCATCAACGGCCTTGGGTAGGTCCCAGACGGCTCCGCCACTACCATACGGCCCTGGGTAGGGCCCCACGTGAACCGTCCGCCGCCGTCCCCAGTACTGGCCCCAGGCGCCTGGCGTGACGGTACGAGGTTCGAGCAGGGGGCACTGCGGGACCGGCAGGGGATGGGCGCCCCGCCCCCGCCGCAGACACTCACGCCGAAACTATGTGCCGTCGGGTGACTGGCAGCTCCGGTGGCATCAGTGACGAACACCTCGTGTGGCCCCCGGTCCCCGGCCACACGAGGCTGTCTCATCACTGACGGACACCTCGTGTGGCCCCCGGTCCCCGGGAACACGCGGCTGTCTCATCAGTGACGAACACCTCGTGTGGCCCCCGGTCCCCGGCCACACGAGGCTGTCTCATCACTGACGGACACCTCGTGTGGCCCCCGGTCCCCGGCCACACGAGGCTGTCTTGTCACTGACGGACACCTCGTGTGGCCCCCGGTCCCCGGGAACACGCGGCTGTCTCATCACTGACTGACACCTCGTGTGGCCCCCGGTCCCCGGCCACACGAGGCTGTCTCATCACTGACGGACACCTCGTGTGGCCCCCGGTCCCCGGCCACACGCGGCTGTCTCATCACTGACGGACACCTCGTGTGGTCCCCGGTCCCCGGCCACACGAGGCTGTGTCATCACTGACGGACACCTCGTGTGGCCCCCGGTCCCCGGGAACACGCGGCTGTCTCATCACTGACGGACACCTCGTGTGGCCCCCGGTCCCCGGCCACACGAGGCTGTCTTGTCACTGACGGACACCTCGTGTGGCCCCCGGTCCCCGGGAACACGCGGCTGTCTCATCACTGACGGACACCTGTGTGGCCCCGGTTCCCGGCCACACGAGGCTCCTGCGGCATCACTGACGGACACCTGGTGTGGCCCCCGGTCCCCTCGTGTGGCCCCCGGTCCCCGGGAACACGCGGCTGTCTCATCACTGACGGACACCTCGTGTGGCCCCCGGTCCCCGGCCACACGCGGCTGTCTCATCACTGACGGACACCTCGTGTGGCCCCCGGTCCCCGGGAACACGCGGCTGTCTCATCACTGACGGACACCTCGTGTGGCCCCCGGTCCCCGGGAACACGCGGCTGTCTCATCACTGACGGACACCTCGTGTGGCCCCCGGTCCCCGGCCACACGAGGCTGTCTGTCACTGACGGACACCTCGTGTGGCCCCCGGTCCCCGGCCACACGAGGCTCCTGCGGCATCACTGACGGACACCTCGTGTGGCCCCCGGTCCCCGGCCACACGCGGCTGTCTCATCACTGACGGACACCTCGTGTGGCCCCCGGTCCCCGGCCACACGAGGCTGTCTTGTCACTGACGGACACCTCGTGTGGCCCCCGGTCCCCGGGAACACGCGGCTGTCTCATCACTGACGGACACCTCGTGTGGCCCCCGGTCCCCGGCCACACGAGGCTGTCATCACTGACGGACACCTCGTGTGGCCCCCGGTCCCCGGGAACACGCGGCTGTCTCATCACTGACGGACACCTCGTGTGGTCCCCGGTCCCCGGTCCCCGGCCACACGCGGCTGTCTCATCACTGACGGACACCTCGTGTGGCCCCCGGTCCCCGGCTACACGAGGCTGTCTGTCACACAGGGAACTCCCGTCGAGTTGTCGCCGGTCAGTGTGTCAAAAGCCAAGCGGGAGACTGTGTGTATGTAGCGGTCTGATAGCACGGGGACACGTACGATTGGCGATGGATTCCGTGTCGGCGGAGACACGTACGCCGCGGTGGATACCGTGTACCGTGAGGTCGGAAAGCTCGGAAAGCTCGGAAAGCTCGGAAAGCTCGGAAAGCTCGGAAAGCTCGGTACCGTGTCGTTGGTGATATTGTGTGGTGGATGTTCGCGGACAGGTGAGTAGACACGGTCGCTGCGATGTCTCGGTCCGTGCTGTCTCCGCCGCCGTACTCGCAGGCGATACGGTGTGTGGCGGCGTGTCTGTGCCTCACTTGTGCGGGGTCAAGGTCCTGTCCGCGCTGTGAATATTCCGCAGAATAGCACCGGTCACGGTAGTATTACCGGCCGAGAGCCGGGATTTTGCCGAATTACGTCCTGATATCTGTTGAATCAGCAGGCTTTGCCGGGAACATGGCTGGGCGCCCAGCTCGTGTCAGGAATGACGAGCCCAGGTCGATTCGGGGCCACCTCTGCCAGCTACACCGGCCATGGCTGGCGGCCTCAATGGGCTTAATCACCAGGTGGGAGGGATAAGCTCTTATGCTCAGCTGCCGTAGTTCCGAGATTCCCTCTCGCGGAGCTGCGATGCAGCTGTGGCCGGTGACGCTTTGACCGGTGATGGTTTGGCTGTTCTTGGGACTTGGGAAGATGGGGTTGCTGGGTTTGAGGTTTGGCGGTGCGGTGGGAGGATGGGGTTGCTGGGTTTGAGGTTTGGCGGTGCGGTGGGAGGATGGTGTTGCTGGGTTTGAGGTATGGCGGTGCGGTGGGAGGATGGGGTTGCTGGGTTTGAGGTTTGGCGGTGCGGTGGAAGGATGGGGTTGCTGGGTTTGAGGTTTGGCGGTGCGGTGGGAGGATGGGGTTGCTGGGTTTGAGGTTTGGCGGTGCGGTGGGAGGATGGGGTTGCTGGGTTTGAGGTTTGGCGGTGCGGTGGGAGGATGGGGTTGCTGGGTTTGAGGTTTGGCGGTGCGGTGGGAGGATGGGGTTGCTGGGTTTGAGGTATGGCGGTGCGGTGGGAGGATGGGGTTGCTGGGTTTGAGGTATGGCGGTGCGGTGGGAGGATGGGGTTGCTGGGTTTGAGGTATGGCGGTGCGGTGGGAGGATGGGGTTGCTGGGTTTGAGGTTTGGCGGTGCGGTGGGAGGATGGGGTTGCTGGGTTTGAGGTATGGCGGTGCGGTGGGAGGATGGGGTTGCTGGGTTTGAGGTTTGGCGGTGCGGTGGGAGGATGGGGTTGCTGGGTTTGAGGTATGGCGGTGCGGTGGAAGGATGGGGTTGCTGAGTTTGAGGTTTGGCGGTGCGGTGGGAGGATGGGGTTGCTGGGTTTGAGGTTTGGCGGTGCGGTGGGAAGATGGGGTTGCTGGGTTTGAGGTTTGGCGGTGCGGTGGGAGGATGGGGTTGCTGGGTTTGAGGTTTGGCGGTGCGGTGGGAGGATGGGGTTGCTGGGTTTGAGGTTTGGCGGTGCGGTGGGAGGATGGGGTTGCTGGGTTTGAGGTATGGCGGTGCGGTGGGAGGATGGGGTTGCTGGGTTTGAGGTTTGGCGGTGCGGTGGGAGGATGGGGTTGCTGGGTTTGAGGTTTGGCGGTGCGGTGGGAGGATGGGGTTGCTGGGTTTGAGGTTTGGCGGTGCGGTGGGAGGATGGTGTTGCTGGGTTTGAGGTATGGCGGTGCGGTGGGAGGATGGGGTTGCTGGGTTTGAGGTATGGCGGTGCGGTGGGAGGATGGGGTTGCTGGGTTTGAGGTATGGCGGTGCGGTGGAAGGATGGGGTTGCTGGGTTTGAGGTTTGGCGGTGCGGTGGGAGGATGGGGTTGCTGGGTTTGAGGTTTGGCGGTGCGGTGGGAGGATGGTGTTGCTGGGTTTGAGGTATGGCGGTGCGGTGGGAGGATGGGGTTGCTGGGTTTGAGGTTTGGCGGTGCGGTGGGAGGATGGGGTTGCTGGGTTTGAGGTTTGGCGGTGCGGTGGGAGGATGGTGTTGCTGGGTTTGAGGTATGGCGGTGCGGTGGGAGGATGGGGTTGCTGGGTTTGAGGTATGGCGGTGCGGTGGAAGGATGGGGTTGCTGAGTTTGAGGTTTGGCGGTGCGGTGGGAGGATGGGGTTGCTGGGTTTGAGGTTTGGCGGTGCGGTGGGAGGATGGGGTTGCTGGGTTTGAGGTTTGGCGGTGCGGTGGGAGGATGGGGTTGCTGGGTTTGAGGTTTGGCGGTGCGGTGGGAGGATGGGGTTGCTGGGTTTGAGGTATGGCGGTGCGGTGGAGGGATAGGGTTGCTGGGTTTGAGGTATGGCGGTGCGGTGGGAGGATGGGGTTGCTGGGTTTGAGGTATGGCGGTGCGGTGGGAGGATGGGGTTGCTGGGTTTGAGGTATGGCGGTGCGGTGGGAGGATGGGGTTGCTGGGTTTGAGGTATGGCGGTGCGGTGGAGGGATAGGGTTGCTGGGTTTGAGGTAAAAGTAAGGTTGCTGGGTTTCAGGTATGCACGCACGTCAGTTGTTTGCGACAACGGTCACTGTATCAATTTGAATCAGATCGTCATATGCACTTCTTCTTCTTTTTTATATAATAAATAAATTTAAATATAATAAAACATATAAATATAATAAATAAAAAATATATTTAGTTCGAATGTTTTGTATGGATGGATTTCCGAGATCAGGACCCGCGCTAAGCAGGGCTTGTTGTGCAGGTCCTGCCCTCACCACCCGACGGGGGAGGATGTTGGCCGGCAGAATTTAGAGACGAAAGTTTTACGTGCCCGACATACCTGGACACGGTCCGCCCCGCTCACTGACGTCACCTGACCTTGAGTGCGACCGCTGCCACCGGCCGCAGGCCACCCCAGTCAGGAGCAAATAGCGAGCACCGAAGCGACTCGAACCCGGGCTGCCACTACCGGGATAGGTCAGAAGTCCTGCGCTCTCCCACTGAGCTACAGGGGCACTTCAGGCCCGTCGTAGTCGACTGGGCGTAAAATTAGCGGTAAATTCCGTGGCTTTAAGCGAAATAGCGTATTGCAATGATGCGAATTGATAGCGCGCGCTGAATCTGCCAGGAAGTTGTCTGCTCTCTCCCCCTGTGGTAAGATATTAGCCAAGCGTTGCCGGGTGGCCCAGATTACCTACCTAACGTGACGTTACCCTCGGTCAGGCTGCTCGGGGCGGCCACAACGGAGCTGTATCGCAGATGTTTGTTTAGCTCTCCAAGTCGCGGGTGGTCGTGTTCGCCTGTTTGACAATGTTCGGCGGCCGACCTACCTTTGTACTGTGGCGCTGGTGTGTCTTTAGTGGGGCCGGGGAGGATGAGCAGAGGGTCACAGCGTTCCCTTTTGTCACGCTGGTGTGTCTTTAGTGGGGCCGGGGAGGATGAGCAGAGGGTCACAGCGTTCCCTTTTGCCACGCTGGTGTGTCTGTGGAGGGAGAGGATGAGCAGAGGGTCGCAGCGTTCCCTTCTGCCACGCTGGTGTGTCTTTAGTGGGGAGGATGAGCAGAGGGTCACAGCGTTCCCTTTTGCCACGCTGGTGTGTCTGTGGAGGGGGAGGATGAGTAGAGGGTCACAGCGTTCCCTTCTGCCACGCTGGTGTGTCTGTGGAGGGGGAGGATGAGCAGAGGGTCACAGCGTTCCCTTCTGCCACGCTGGTGTGTCTTTAGTGGGGAGGATGAGCAGAGGGTCACAGCGTTCCCTTTTGCCACGCTGGTGTGTCTGTGGAGGAGGAGGATGAGTAGAGGGTCACAGCGTTCCCTTCTGCCACGCTGGTGTGTCTTTAGTGGCGAGGATGAGCAGAGGGTCATAACGTTCCCTTCTGCCACGCTGGTGTGTCTTTAGTGGGGCCGGGAAGGATGAGCAGAGGGTCACAGCGTTCCCCGTCTGCCACGCTGGTGTGTCTTTAGTGGGGCCGGGAAGAATGAGCAGAGGGTCACAGCGTTCCCTTCTGCCACGCTGGTGTGTCTTTAGTGGGGCCGGGAAGGATGAGCAGAGGGTCACAGCGTTCCCTTCTGCCACGCTGGTGTGTCTTTAGTGGGGCCGGGGAGGATGAGCAGAGGGTCACAGCGTTCCCTTCTGCCACGCTGGTGTCTGTGGAGGGGGAGGATGAGTAGAGGGTTGCAGCGTTCCCTTCTGCCACGCTGGTGTGTCTGGAGGGGGAGGATGAGTAGAGGGTCACGGCGTTCCCTTCTGCCACGCTGGTGTGTCTGTGGTGGGGAGGATGAGCAGAGGATCACAGCGTTCCCTTCTGCCACGCTGGTGTGTCTGTGGAGGGGGAGGATGAGTAGAGGGTCACAGCGTTCCCTTCTGCCACGCTGGTGTGTCTTTAGTGGGGCCGGGAAGGATGAGCAGAGGGTCGCAGCGTTCCCTTCTGCCACGCTGGTGTGTCTTTAGTGGGGCCGGGAAGGATGAGCAGAGGGTCACAGCGTTCCCTTCTGCCACGCTGGTGTGTCTGTGGAGGGGGAAGATGAGTAGAGGGTCGCAGCGTTCCCTTCTGCCACGCTGGTGTGTCTGTGAAGGGGGAGGATGAGTAGAGGGTCACAGCGTTCCCTTCTGCCACGCTGGTGTGTCTGTGAAGGGGGAGGATGAGTAGAGGGTCACAGCGTTCCCTTCTGCCACGCTGGTGTGTCTGTGGAGGGGGAGGATGAGCAGAGGGTCACAGCGTTCCCTTCTGCCACGCTGGTGTGTCTGTGGTGGGGGAGGATGAGCAGAGGGGCACAGCGTTCCCTTCTGCCACGCTGGTGTGTCTGTGGAGGGGGAGGATGAGTAGAGGGTCACAGCGTTCCCTTCTGCCACGCTGGTGTGTCTTTAGTGGGGAGGATGAGCAGAGGGTCACAGCGTTCCCTTCTGCCACGCTGGTGTCTGTGGAGGGGGAGGATGAGTAGAGGGTCACAGCGTTCCCTTCTGCCACGCTGGTGTGTCTTCAGTGTGGCCGGGAAGGATGAGCAGAGGGTCACAGCGTTCCCTTCTGCCACGCTGGTGTGTCTGTGGAGGGGTAGGATGAGTAGAGGGTCACAGCGTTCCCTTCTGCCACGCTGGTGTGTCTGTGAAGGGGGAGGATGAGTAGAGGGTCACAGCGTTCCCTTCTGCCACGCTGGTGTGTCTGTGGAGGAGGAGGATGAGTAGAGAGTCACAGCGTTCCCTTCTGCCACGCTGGTGTGTCTGTGAAGGGGGAGGATGAGTAGAGGGTCGCAGCGTTCCCTTCTGCCACGCTGGTGTGTCTGTGTAGGGGAGGATGAGTAGAGGGTCACAGCGTTCCCTTCTGCCACGCTGGTGTGTCTGTGGAGGGGGAGGATGAGTAGAGGGTCGCAGCGTTCCCTTCTGCCACGCTGGTGTGTCTGGCGGGGAGGATGAGCCTTCAGCCGCAGTCAAACTGCAACCAAACCATTACCCATGTTCGCAAGGTCACAGGCGTGGCATCGCACCTTTTCAGAGACCATGACATTGTGCAGCTTTTGTTCGCTTTGTATACATGAACTCTGAATGTATCGGCGCTTCCGTGCAGCAACACTGCGTCAGCATTGCTCAGCTTTGATAGAGACAGCAAACTAAACCGGAAGTGGTGATCCTGTGTATTCACCACTCCATTGCTCCGGTATTTTGTAATTTAGCTGAATCAAGAGACTAGGCCGATGGGGATAGATGGAAGGCTCGCCACTGGCCGTCACCAGGCACCAGCCTCGTGGAGTCGCGGACGTCGGCCATGTGCCGTAGGCGCTGCAGGAAGTGGATGAGCGAGAGCTAGTCGTAGTCATTTTAGCCGTAGTATGAATGTGTATGTTTTGTGTTGTATTGCTGCTTAGGTTTGTATGCGATTATGCTGATTTGAGTTGTCACTTTCATGCTACTTGGCCTGAAAAGCCATGTCATATATGGAGCGCCATACGAAGTGCATGATGATGATGGAGTGGTCTGCCCAGTACGTGACGTTTGCTGGCAACCTGCCAACTAAGGACGACCTACTACGAAGTGGTCACGTCCAGCAGAATTGCGCGGCTCTTTTCGTTTTTCGTTTACCGAAGTTTATGATATTTTTAACAGAGCTCATCGGCAACATTATCCGTTGAACTGAAATAGCATTGCTGGTTGGTGGTTTCTGGGTTCAAATGCTTGCTTGCCTAAAGTTTGTGTTTTTCGAGCCCAGACCCATGCACTTGCTGTGCAAAAATAAACATTCTGTTGTGCACTTACATTGTGCAATTGAGTCGATCACCAATATCGTCTTTGTCGACCGTTAATGGAAACCAGTGAGAACACCAGCGTTGGCGTCTGTTCGATGTGTCGTGTCAGGTACCGGTGGAAATGGTGTGTGGTGCGGGTCGCGGGATGTGCGTCAATCTGCAGTGTTTCAGTCCCTGCCGGTGTCGCCACGTGTGATCGCGTGTATCGTGTGCCTGACGGTGGCCAGACCGAACGGCTGATGCCCGTGGTTCGCGTCGCACTGACTTAATGACGGCTGTCTGATGCATGTTGGCAGCGTTCTGTCAGATCGCACTCTACTGACTGAGTGCTTACTAAGTCCTGTATTTTGTGTACCGAGTGTACTCCGTGTTATGTGATTGTGCTCTGTGTACTGACTGCTCTGTGTTCTGACTGCTCTGTGTTCTGACTGCTCTGTGTTCTGACTATGTTCTGTGCTCCGTCTATCAGATCGCGGCGGACGGCCGGCGGAGTCAGGTGTTCCTGGCACTGTGTGGGCCGTGTTCTGACTGTTCTGAGACTGTGTTCTGACTGTGTTCTGACTGTGTTCTGACTGTGTTCCCCGTCAGATCGCGGCGGACGGCCGGCGGAGTCAGGTGTTCCTGGCACTGTGTGGGCCGTGTTCTGACTGTTCTGAGACTGTGTTCTGACTGTGTTCTGACTGTGTTCTGACTGTGTTCTGACTGTGTTCTGACTGTGTTCTGACTGTGTTCTGACTGTGTTCCCCGTCAGATCGCGGCGGACGGCCGGCGGAGTCAGGTGTTCCTGGCGCTGTCGACAGCGGCCGAGTTCCGGGACCACCTGACGTCATTCAGCGAGTACTACTCCAGCCTGGGTCCGCCCAGTCCGGACAACTTCCCAGAGGACGGCAAGCTCAAGTCCGAGATGATGGTCAAAGACAACCGACGCTACTACCTGGACCTCAAGGAGAACTCCCGGGGACGGTTTCTGCGGGTACGTAGTGCCCGTGGCAGTCTCATGTCAGCTCGTGATGTGGCGGTAAGATGTCCTTCCTCTATTCTCTGTCCGGACCCCGTGTGTCCCCGGATTGCCTGTTGGCGTGCATACCGTGATTCGGGTGCAAAGAGATATGGCTTTTCGTGCTGCTTCTGAAAGGCCGGTGGCTGAGGCTGGATTCCGTGGCTGCCTGTTGTAGCCTGCTTTGGGTGGCTGGCGTATCGTGGCTGTTTTATGTGGCTGTGTTGAAGCCAGATTCCACGGCTCTCTGTTGTACTCGTCACTGGGTGAGTGGTGTGGCCCGGCTGTTCTCTGCGGCGTCTATCGTCCGCGGCTCTGCGCTGTTCTCTGCGGCGTCTATCGTCTGGGGCTCTGCTCTGTTATCTGCGGCGTCTATCGTCTGGGGCTCTGCGCTGTTATCTGCGGCGTCTATCGTCTGGAGCTCTGCGCTGTTCTCTGCGGCGTCTATGGTCTGTGGCTCTGCGCTGTTATCTGCGGCGTCTATCGTCTGGAGCTCTGCGCTGTTCTCTGCGGCGTCTATGGTCTGGGGCTTCTGCGCTGTTCTCTGCGGCGTCTATCGTCTGGGGTTCTGCGCTGTTCTCTGCGGCGTCTATCGTCTGGGGCTCTGCGCTGTTATCTGCGGCGTCTATCGTCTGGGGCTCTGCGCTGTTCTCTGCGGCGTCTATCGTCCGCGGCTCTGCGGCGTCTATCGTCGGCGACTTTGCGCTGTTCTCGGCCCCTATGCCGGTGTACAGTCATGCTGGTCGACAGGGGCGGCGTAAGAGGGGGAATGGGAGCAGCTGCCCCCCCCCCCCACACTCAAGAAGTTTTTTTTTTTTGGGGGGGGGGGCAAACATGACCCCCTAAATTTGTAAGAGTGGCCCTCCAAGAAGTTGTTCAATTTTGTCCTTTTTGACCCCCAAAAAATGGCCGAGGTGGCAAAAAATGGCCGGATCGGTGCCCCCAGCCAGCGTGAGGGCTCTAAGGCCGACATAAGGCCCTCAGTCGGCCGGAGGGGGCCCTTGGTAGGCCTGAGGGGCCTTCGGAAGGCTTGAGACTTCAACATGGGCCTGTCCGACGTTTTTTTGCGACCATTTAGAGCCCCTGCAAAATATAGTGGCCTAAATCCGAGGAGATGCCATTTCACGCCTTCTCGGGGGGCCTTTGGCCGAGGGGGCACCTGGGTTTCTTTGCCCCCCCCCCCCCCCATCGAAACGGGTACCTTGTATACCAATACGTTTGCCGCCACTGCTGTCTCTGAGCTGGTGCCGTGGGTTGAGTCTGCTGTTGACGGCGGGCCGCGTCGCTGCCTGCCGCTCACGGTCGTCTCCGTCACCAGCCGTGTACATTCAAAAGCTTTGAATAGTACAGGGCCAGTACCGGGAATCATGGCATGAAACCTTCCGCAATTAGGCAGCAGGGGTTCTCCTGCTGTCCACCTATAGTATGGTGTTCCATCGCATTCGTGAAATTGCTTTATCGGTTCTTAAGGCAGAATAGATCAACGTGTGATTGGTGTTTGTTTTCCTTCCTTCTTGTACTTCTGACCGTTACTGAATTCGCTTACCTGGCCAGTCTGGACTGGGTAGTCTGACGTATGTAGGCCTCGGTCGCCTCTTCTTTGCGTTGTTTCGTCAGTTTGTTTTGGTTTCGTCGGACCTGCCATGCGCGTCTGACATGCTGTCGGTGTTCAGAAATGGTATGACGCGATGGTGGCGAAATAATGCTGTGTGGGTTGTGCTTGCGTCACATGACGTCACATTCCGTGAATGAAATCGACGGAACCTATCTTTGTATCGCGTAGGTGTTAGCATTTAGCACGTGTGAATTTATAATCTTAAAGTCTAGAATTAGAATTCCTGAGCTCGATTTTCCGGGAGCTGTCGCTCACAATGTCTTCTCTCATATGTCGGAAAGTCGAGATGTATTGTTACACATCGCCTGCCTAGTGCCTGGGCGGTTGTTCGTAAGTTTGTCTATCCTGCGCCATAATGCTGTCCCGTTGTATGTTTGTCTCCAGCGACAAACTCGAGGCGGAGTCCAGCACCATGAGACTGTCCCGCGGTCGGGAATTCCCAGACGAGTTGCGCAACGGTGGCGCGGTGTCCCGTTGTCTGGAACGGCACCTGCGGCCCGCCGCCGCGCCCCCCACCGCGCCCCCACCGCCGGACCCCGTGTATCCCGCCGCCGCCGCCGCCGCCATCGCTGTCTGCGGCAGTTTCGCCGTCTGCCTCGTCAGACTTCCATACAGCGGTCTGCCGTCTCGGCGATGACGGGTCGTCCGGCGGCGGTTGTGGGCGGCGAATGCGTCCGACCGGCGGCGGCGTGACGTGACGGCGGAGCGGCGGCGTCTGCGGCGCGCGGCGGGGCGTGCGGCGGGCCGCGGTATGCGGCGAGACCGGTCCCGCTTCCTTCGTCCGTACCGTCTGACCCGACCACAACGCCGCCGAACGTCTCGCCATGCTGGGGTAATATATTATCACGTGCTTTCTGTCGGACTGTCTGCTTCGTACTGGTGGATGCCGGTCTGGTCGGTCCCACTCCACCGGGATGGCTGCAGGCATGACGAGTGTCTGGTATGCCGCGATTTGGTAGTTTGCGTTGTTCGTTACTAGGCATTGTTGGCATGTTCATCGGAGGATTAGGCATTCAGAAGGTGATTATCCACTATCGTGTGAGTGCAGTTACTGTCTTGTGAGTGCTAGAGACGTGTTTAATCAGTTTGTTTGGCAGATTTATCTGGTTTGACGCCGCGCTCTTGTCCCTCCTACCGGTGTATCGTAGGTACCCTGTGTCCCTACCCCATAACCTATCCCAAGTCCAAACGACAACGTGGTTGTGAGCTCTTTTGCTTCCCTGCCGCGGCGTTTACTTACAGTCCCCTGTCGCGCCTTGGTCAACCTTTTCGAGCTTGGAATGGCTGACCCCCATACCCACAGCCACACCCCAGTGACCTATGCACGATTGCATCACTACTGGAGTGTGAACGCTGCCAGATTGTCATATAAGTGGCCATATTAACTTGATGACTGCTGTCACTGTCTGAGGTTGAATTGTCCTGCTCCGATAGAGCTGATTACCTGCTCTCAGCTTTCGTGGCTGGCCTATCTCGACTTTGGTGAAACAACCGCGCTGTTGACTTTAGACTACACGCGTTTTCGATGACCATGAGGATCAAATCACCATCGACCAACACTGTCTCGTGCATGCATGACTACTGTCTGACCCAGGGGTCATCCCCGCCCAGTCTGACCGTTACTATTCCTCCCTCTCCCTCCTCCCTCCCTCCTCCCTCCTCCCTCCCTCCTCCCTCCTCCCTCCTCCCTCCTCCCTCCTCCCTCCTCCCTCCTCCTCCCTCCTCCCTCCTCCCCTCCTCCCTCCTCCCTCCTCCCTCCTCCATCCTCCATCCTCCCTCCTCCCTCCTCCCTCCTCCCTCCTCCCTCCTCCCTCCTCCCTCCTCCCTCCTCCCTCCTCCCTCCCTCCTCCCTCCTCCCTCCTCCCTCCCCTCATCCTCCCTCATCCCTCCCCTCATCCTCCCCTCATCCCTCCCCTCATCCCTCCCTCATCCCTCCCCTCATCCCTCCCCTCATCCCTCCCCTCATCCCTCCCCTCATCCCTCCCCTCATCCCTCCCCTCATCCCTCCCCTCATCCCTCTTTCCCTCTTTCCCTCCCTCCCTCCCTCCTTCCTTTCCTGCCTGGTCCGTCTGGCGGACCGTTGGCGTGGTTGAGTCCCGCCTCCTCCGCCCGCGCCGGCTGGCCGTTGCCTCTCCCCAGCGGCGGCGGTGGCGGCGGGGAGGAGGAGGAGGCGGCGGCAGTCACTAATGACTGCCGGCACCGGCCGGACGGCATTGCTGACGCTGCAGCGCGCGCGTCCGTCTGCGGTCGGCCGCGCCGCCGCCGCCGGGGCACCCCATGGCTCACCTGCCCGCCCGTCTGGGGCGGACAGGTAGCGCCCCGGGCTCTGGCGCCGGCCGTTGGCGGCCTTCTCACGCCTGGTGCCGCCTCTCCCTCCCTCCTCCCTCCTTCCTCCCTCCTCCCTCTCGTTCTCTCTCTTTCCACCCGCCCGCCGCCCGCCGCCACCCGCCGCCGGTCGCGCCGCATGCGAGTGATTTCCGGCGCTGGTGGCATCGACGCGGCGTGTGTTGCAGGTCGCGCAGCTGCCGCCCCTGCCCCGCCGCCGGCGACGGTGGCGCCACCTCTGCCAGCTGAGTGGGAACCCCAGCCAGGGGGCCGGCTGCCGCCGCCCGCCTGCGGTAGCCGGCCGTGTGGCACTGTTTGAATCGCGCTCGGCCGTTTGTTTGTGGCGAACCACGTGGGACACAGGCCGGGCGGTTAGCATGGGCTGGTGGAGTGTCCACCAAACGGCCTGCAACTGTCTCGAAATGGCGGGACGATACTTAGCCTATGAAAGTCATATGGGGAGCTGTATCTGGCGTGTTATTGATAGCGACCGTGGACATAGCTGGAGTTTTGATGAGGTGTTGTACGTCTGGCTTTGTTGTGATATGGTCTGAGGGCTTACCAGTTCTGGTGATGGCATTGGACGTCTACCATCGGTTGGGTGAGATGTGCTCGTGCTTCATCGGTTCTGTTAAAGTTCTGTACATTGAGCATTGTCTACCACTGTGCCTCGCAGTTACGATGGCGCGTGTTGATGCGACCACCAACTCCGTGCCGTTCGTTGGGCTGATAGCCCCACGTGTTGCTGTGTCGGCGGGGCGGGCTGGGACCACGTGTTGTGCTGTGTCGACGGGGCGGGGCGGGGCGGTGGGGCGCGGCTCGGACGAGCTGTCGGCCAGCTGTCGCCGGCGTCCACCTGGCGGCAGCAGGCGGCAGCAGGCCCGCAGACCCGCCCACGTGCCCGAGGAATTTCCGGCCGGGCAGCCGACAGGAAAGTCGGCGCCCGCCCCCGGCCAGCCCTGCCAGCCGGTTAGCCGGCCGCACGGACTTTCATTGGTGCCGACTTTTTACCGAGGGGAGAGGATGTGAACTCGGTGGTCCTAATCTGGCCCCTCTCTGGAGCGTCCTGGTGTTCAAGATTCTGGGATGTCAGTAGAACATTTGTTCGAACAACGGTAATGAGTGTGATCGATTCTTTTAGCTGTCCGATTGTGGCGATTTCGTGACAGATGCGATGCGTCCAGACCGTAATCTGGCGGGCGCGGCCTGTGGTGCGATTCAGCTCAAACCGGCGCCATTTGGTCCTGGCTGTTATGGGCCAGATCATCGATTATCCTGTTGTATCTGACCGTGTATCTGTTTTACCGGGTATTGCTGTAACTTGACGTTGCATTGCAAACAAATACTGTGTGTATCCCTTTCGTAACACATTTATTTCTGCTTATATCACCTTCACAATGTTTTACTGTACCCTAGAAAACACAGTTTGTGCTCGTTTGGTCGCCACTTCAACTATCTATTCCGCCCCCTGTAGCTCAGTTGGGAGATCGCCGGGCTTCTGACCTCACCCGGTAGTGGCAGCCCGGGTTCGAGTCGCTTCGGCGCTCGCTATTTGCCCCTGACTGGGGTGGCCGGTGGCAGCGGTCACACTCGAGATCAGGGGACGTCAGAGGGCGGGGCGGACCGTGTCCAGTTATGTCGGGCACGTAAAGCTTTTGCTTCTAAATTCTGCCGGACGCCAGGAATTGTTTGATCGGGTAGTGGTGTTAGGGCCTGCGCAACAAGGTATGCTTAGCGCGGGGCCTGACCTCGGAAATCCATCCATTCAAAAACATTCGGACTAAATTTATTATAAAGAAAAATATTCGGCTTTCGCCATATTTCACAATATACGCTCTACTCGTCGCAAAACTATCGTAATCTACCCAATGTGTTGTTTCATTGTAATGGGTTAGTCGTCAATGTCAGATCACAAGCAGTGCTCGTTGTCTCTCCATATATCACAAATCGTACTCTGGTGTGAAGCCCGTGTGTCTCACTTAACTATGGTCTGAACCACCATGTGTCAACCTGTGTCGCATGACTTGTCCTACGCTTCACAGTACATACTATCTGTATTGTATTGCCAGGTGTAATGTCTCGCTTCACACTGTTAGGTTCTGGGTTGCCAGGTATTTCGAATGATCCCACTTCACACCGGCTCTGCCCTGTGTTGCCAGGTATCTTCACCCCGGCTCTGTCCTGTGTTGCCAGGTATCTTCACCCCGGCTCTGCCCTGTGTTGCAGGTATGTTCTTGACACCCGTCCGTCTGTCTGCCCTGTGTTGTCAGGTATCGCAGACGATCCCGCGCGGCGGACCCCGCTCGCAGATCGCCATCCCCGCGCAGGGAATGATTGAGTTCAGGGACGCGCTCACCGACCTGCTGGACGAGTTCGGCACCGACGACGGCGGCTTCAAGGGCGAACTGCCCGAGGGAAAGCACATGCGCGTCGAAAACAAAAACTTCTATTTTGACATCGGCCAGAATGATCGGGGAATCTACATGCGCATATCTGAGGTACGAGTCGTCTAGATGTTGCGCTTCCACTATCTAATGTCTAGTTTATGTCTAGTTTATGTCTAATGGAGACCCACAAACGCTACAAATACTTAGCAGTGTGCGATACTGTTGACGACTACAAAAGCAGTTCTCAGACTCCCATGTTGTGATATAAAAACTGTATTTGAGGGCTGGGGCCGTCCGGCGTTTCTGATGATAATTCGTTCTCTCACGTCTCGATCACACGTCACCTTAAGAGTCTCGATCACGTCTCGATCGTCTCGATCCCCCTGTGAGGTGTGTCTGTGGCCCTGTGAGGTGTGTCGATCCCCCTGTGATGTGTGGATGTGGCCCTGTGAGGTGTCTCGATCCCCCTGTAAGGTGTGTCTCGATCCCCCTGTGAGGTGTGTGTGGCCCTGTGAGGTGTTTCTCGATCCCCCTGTGAGGTGTGTCTGTGGCCCTGTGAGGTGTGTCTCGATCCCCCTGTGAGGTGTGTCTCGATCCCCCTGTGCGGTGTGTGTGGCCCCGTGAGGTGTGTCTCGATCCCCCTGTGAGGTGTGTCTCGATCCCCCTGCGAGGTGTGTATGTGGCCCTGTGAGGTGTGTCTCTATCCCCCTGTGAGGTGTGTCTGTGGCCCTGTGAGGTGTCTCGATCCCCCTGTGAGGTGTGTCTGTGGCCCTGTGAGGTGTGTCTCGATCCCCCTGTGAGGTGTGTATGTGGCCCTGTGAGGTGTCTCGATCCCCTGAGGTGTGTCTGTGGCCCTGTGAGGTGTGTCTCGATCCCCATGTGAGGTGTGTTTGTGGCCCTGTGAGGTGTGTCTCGATCCCCTGTGAGGTGTGTCTCGATCCCCCTGTGAGGTGTGTCTCTGTGAGGTGTGTATGTGGCCCTGTGAGGAGTGTCGATCCCCTGTGAGGTGTGTATGTGGCCCTGTGATGTGTGTCTGTGGCCCTGTGAGGTGTGTCGATCCCCCTGTGCGGTGTGTATGTGGCCCTGTGAGGTGTATCTCGATCCCCCTGTGAGGTGTGTATGGCCCTGTGAGGTGTCTCGATCCCCCTGTGAGGTGTGTATGTGGCCCTGTGAGGTGTGTCTCGATCCCCCTGTGAGGTGTGTCGATCCCCCTGTGAGGTGTGTGTGGCCCTGTGAGGTGTGTCTCGATCCCCTGTGAGGTGTCTGTGGCCCTGTGAGGTGTGTCTCGATCCCCCTGTGCGGTGTGTCTGTGGCCCTGTGAGGTGTGTCTCGATCCCCCTGTGAGGTGTGTCTGTGGCCCTGTGAGGTGTGTCGATCCCCCTGTGAGGTGTGTGTGGCCCTGTGAGGTGTGTCTCGATCCCCCTGTGAGGTGTGTCTGTGGCCCTGTGAGGTGTGTCTCGATCCCCTGTGAGGTGTGTCTGTGGCCCTGTGAGGTGTGTCTCAATCCCCCCTGTGAGGTGTGTCTCGATCCCCCTGTGAGGTGTGTCTGTGGCCCTGTGAGGTATGTCTCGATCCCCTGTGAGGTGTGTCTGTGGCCCTGTGAGGTGTGTCTCGATCCCCCTGTGAGGTGTGTCGATCCCCCTGTGAGGTGTGTCTGTGGCCCTGTGAGGTGTGTCTCGATCCCCCTGTGAGGTGTTTCTCGATCCCCCTGTGAGGTGTGTCTGTGGCCCTGTGAGGTGTGTCTCAATCCCCCTGTGAGGTGTGTCTCGATCCCCCTGTGCGGTGTGTCGATCCCCCTGTGAGGTGTGTCTCGATCCCCCTGTGAGGTGTGCGAGCGAAACTCGCGCCCCCGTGATTGCAGTTAGTATTCCAAGCCTCACTGAGATCGGGGGCACCGTCCCCCGCCATAACATCTCATGTGTGTCGTCTGTATGTATGTGTGTGTGTGTGTGACATCAGATGGACTATTTCCGGCCATAGGCTGTATATATATATAGCTGCTCAGCTGATGGTCAGCCATCGCACCGCAGTGGTATAATGGCATGTAGTGCAGGCTGCTGTGTGGCTCCTCGTGGTGAGGTGCTGTGGTGGGAAATACTCGGCCAGCGTGACCGTGACTGTGTGTACCTTGTGGATCACGGCTTCAGTGTACGCCGTGGAGGTAGCGTACCTGGCTCCGCGACCCGGCCTGTCTCTGAAACCCGCTCTCTGTTGCAGGTGAAAACCAACTTTAGAAATTCCATCACCATTCCGGAGAAGTCCTGGTCGCGGTTCCGTGATATATTCGGCGAGTACGTAGAGAAAATGCAGGAAGCGGAGCGGGCGGCGCAGGAGTCGAGCGGTGCACCCGGTCCGCCCTGTCGCCCGGCCCCTCGGGCCCGCCCGGTCCGCCCGGCCCGCCTGGCCCGCCTGGCCCCCCGCCCGGCCCGCCCGGTCCGCCCGGTCCGCCCGGCTCGGTCGCCAACAAGTGAGCGGCGCGTCGCGGTGCGCGCCGGGCGGTCGGCCGGCACGAGGCGCTGGCCGACTCACTGCTACACGGCCGCCGTTCAATTCGTGTCTTTCAAAATTTCTGACGAGCAGACCGGAGACAGTAAGTGGGCGGCCCGGCGGCGGCGGAGGCGGGGGCGGGGGCGGCTCCGCGGCGGCAGCACAGCACGGACACCGGAGTCGGGGGCGGCCGCCGGACGCAGGACCGGCGGCCGGCAGGAGACGGAGAAACACGGCCGGCAGGGACGGAGAAACACGGCCGGCAGGAGACGGAACGGAGATGGAATGGAGGCAGGACGGAAATGAAATGAAGACAACGGAGAAGGAGACCGAATGGAGAGACTTGCTACAGAGACAGAGACTGTGGCGTGGCCGCCGGAGACGGTGGCCAGCAACACTGGAGGGCGAGCGGGAGAGGAGACGCGGAGACACGTGGCGGCGGAGACGCGCGCTCCGCCGGCGCTTCAGTGCAATGTGTGTGCGGGGCGCGGGTTGCGGCGCTGCGGGACGCAGACACCGGCCGGCCGGCGCGGCGCCTGCAGCTTTAACGCTGCCGCGCACCGAGCGACGGCGGACGAGCGGACAGTGGTCGGGGCGGCGCGCGCGCCAGAGGGAGGGCTACAAATTATCACTTTGATCGTTCCGTTGTTGGTTAGTTGGCCGTCTGAGTGAGCGAGCGAGCGACCCGTGGAGCTGGCACAAGGTGGCGCGCAGACGGCGGCGGGGACGACGCTCTGCTGGGATGCCATAATACTGCCATTGTGTGGTGTTGGGCGGGCCGGGCGGCTCGCCGCGCGGGTCCACGGGTCGCGTCCGGTGCCTGTCAAGGTGCCGCTTTGTCGCTGTTTAAAGAGGAGTTTATTTATTCGTTGTTTGCCATTTGGTTTTCTTGACTGCGTGTGCGCGCGACGCGCGGCCGCCGCGGCCCGGTGGAACTGAACGGTGGACAGTGCCGCGAGGCCGACTGGCGGGACTGTGCGTGCGTGCGTGCGTGAGTTGTTTCCGTGAGTTGGTGTGCGTGTAATGTCCCCGGTGCTAGTCACAAGAACTAGACGCTCGCTGTGATATGGCAAGCGCTCGCACACAGCCCTTTGGTTCGCTAGTTTGTACTGCGCGCGCGCGCGCGGCGTGAGCTGAGTGGAGCGGGGCGAGGCGCCTGCCTGATGGAGGGCTCTCTCTGCCCCCGGACAGCGTGAGAGACAGCGACAGACTGAGATAGATGGGTGAGGTGCGCCACTCGCTCCGGGTCCGATCAGAAATACACGAGTCATCTCGGAGCGTGTGCGATGGGAGGGGCAGCAGTGGTGGTGCCGGGTGTCTGTGCCACACTGACCAGGCACTGGGTGGGGCAGGGTTTGTGTGTATGTGTCCTAGTGCACACTGGTATGCGATCTGTGCACCAACGAGCGGTATCTCGACTCTGCAGCATGGAATGGAACGTTTCGCGGATGGATGACAATTTAGTTAGAGGGGACGACATCGTGCAGTGTTGTACTCCATGCTGTAGGTTAACATATGCCAGCAATGTTCACGCGTCACCATTCCAGCTGCGCGGGCAGGTCAGGAATCCCGCTCTCCAGTTCAGAGCTGCCCGGTACACAAGACGCCGATGTCCGCACTAGCGCACAGCCTCGATGGGAGCGCGAACATGCTCGGTGTGCTTAGGCTGCGATATCGCTGGTCCTTAGAACGTACTGGCGGCTGGCCTCCCTAGCGTGCGACCTCAACATCTGCAGCTATTGCTTTGCTCGGTCGACTGAGGAATCGGTAAGTCGGATGACCGAGTAGTTGAGGAAGTGCCTGCGGCGGAGACCGGCAGATGTCGCCTTCCTCACCAGCTGAAAGGCTCTCTGGATCGAGGTACGGCTGGGCGTTCCTGCCATCTGCCGCCAACACAACTTGCCGACCTAGCTGGAAATCATTCACTGCTGCATATATTATGGTGTAAACGGTACGTCCGCGGTTCACCACATAAAATGATCGTCGGAGGGAACGGTGTGGGTACGTCCGCGGTTCACCACATAAAAAGGTCGCCGGAGGGAACGGTGTGCCAGGCAACACCGGCAATGCATACGACTCGAGCCACTAAACAAAACAAACTTTCTGCGATGTTTTGAGTTTCTGGTTCAGGTCACTTGGAGACTTTGCCGTTCGTGGTTTGCCGCTCAGATTTCAGTTTCATGCAGCGCTGCGTCGGCTCATTCGGCGACTGATCCGATTCACTTTGCCGTGCGCTCGGAATCCGGAAGATGTTTGATAATTTTCCAGGGTCACGTTCGGTATCTGGAAAATGCAAAATTGTCTCAGATAGTTGTCCGTCCCGGGTGAGAATCGTGGATAATGTCCTGAGCGGGGTCGCTTGGACGTGGGCGGGTCCAGGGGGCAAGGGTCCACCCCCCGCCCCCCAACCGCCTGAATTTGGCGCAAATTTGACATTTCCCGATATAAAAGAAAATCTAAGCAACTTTTACCAGGGGAAGTCTTGGTAAAACTAAACAACTTTTACCAAGTTTTACCAAGGAAATAAATGCGTAAGCAAGCGAAATCGGATTGAGTTTTCAGAATTGTGGGATTTGGCCCTCAAACCACCTGTTCTGAATCCGCCAATGCGCTTAGATATTATCCCTTCACCGACGTCAGCTGACTGCCGTGCGTCCACCGGCGGCCATTTGCTGTTTCTGCGAATGTTGTGTTCTCAGCGGCTCCGTCATGGGGGGGGGATGTCCCCTCCCCATTCTTGAGCCAGGGGGATTACCCCCCCCCCCCCATTTTCCCTGACAACCTGGTCAACTTTTCGCTGACGCCTCCCCCCGCCGCTCAACAACTTTTCGGTTTCGGTCACGCTCCACCCCCCCCCCGCTCATTAAGTTTTCGCTGACGCTCCGCCCCGCTCAACAACTTTTCGCTGACTGGGACCACACTGCTTCCCTCGATCCCGTCCCCCTCCCCAATTTCAAAAGCGTAGCGGAGCCCCTGTGTTATATCGTTTTTATGATCGACTTCCATCAATATCACGCTTCAGTTGCCATACCTATCTGTATATATATATATATATATATATATATATATATATATATATATATATATATATATATATATATATATATATATATATATATATATATATATATATATATATATATATATATATATATATATATATATATATATATATATATATATATATATATATATATATATATATATATATATATATATATATATATATATATATATATATATATATATATATATATATATAATATATATATATATATTTATATATATATATATATATATATATATATATATATATATATATATATATATATATATATATATATATATATATATATATATATATATATATATATATATATATATATATATATATATATATATATAGATAGATAGATAGATAGATAGATAGATAGATAGATAGATAGATATAGATATAGATATAGATATATATATATATATATATATATATATATATGTGCCATGCCATGCCATTTTTCGTGTAAAAATGATAAATGTTCGAAAATCGTCGAAAATCGAGTGTGGAAGCAAATTGCAAACAAATAATATGAAAATCAAGGAAATGACATTCTCTTCAAAATCGCTAACTCAGATTTTCGAACTTTTGAGATTTTTACCCAAAAGATCAAAAAAAACTGATTTTCGGGGAAAACGAAAAATCAACATTTTCAACGATATTTACAACAACAAAAAATGAATATATATATTGGAAAACGAAGTATGGACGATATTGAAACCAAATTTCAAAGCAATGCCTTTATTTTTAACTGACTTATGGCTCCGTAAGTATAGGTAAATCATGACGTCATTTTTTTGTATTTGTATTTGTTTGCTTTTAGTGACCAGATACAGACAAATATATGCCACCACTGTATTTCTGAGACAACTGGTCTAGAAACAATTATGGCCCGTTAACTCAAATACCTCGATTTTAACCCTTGACCTGGCTGTGACCTGACATGACTTTATTTTGACAATGTCGCGTATGCTTGATATGCGTCTCATTGAGAGATTTCGGTTGCCGCCTTGCGCTTCTCACTGCGGTTATTGGATGGGAAGATGACCAGGGGCGTGTTTGGCTGAATACCCCTGCGGGGCGCGGGATAATTAGGAAAATCTCCCCCCCCCTGTTAACGACTGTTTTGCGCTGATGACCCGACGTCCCCCCCCCCCCCGCTCAAGACTTCGCGCTGATGACCCGACGTCCCCCCCCCCCCGCTCAAAGACTCTTCGCGCTGATGACCCGACGTCCCCCCCCGCTCAAAGACTCTTCGCGCTGATGACCCGACGTCCCCCCGCTCAAAGACTCTTCGCGCTGATGACCCGACGTCCCCCCCGCTCAAAGACTCTTCGCGCTGATGACCCGACGTCCCCCCCCCCCGCTCAAAGACTCTTCGCGCTGATGACCCGACGCTCCCCCCCGCTCAAAGACTCTTCGCGCTGATGACCCGACGTCCCCCCGCTCAAAGACTCTTCGCGCTGATGACCCGACGTCCCCCCCCCCCCGCTCAAAGACTCTTCGCGCTGATGACCCGACGTCCCCCCCGCTCAAAGACTCTTCGCGCTGATGACCCGACGTCCCCCGGTCAAAAACTTTTCGCAGATGAACCTGAGCGTAATTTTTGACCCCTCCCCCTCCAAACTGGAACCTTAGATACGCCAGTGCTGCTTTGCCCCCCTCCCCCCTCCCCCCCCCCCCGGTCAACAACTTTTGTTTTTGACTGCGACTGTGACTGTCCCCCCCCCCCCCAGTAAATCATCCGTGGCGACGCCCCTGCAATTAGAAAGACTTGGGATATAAAATTTGACAATTTTTTAACTTTTTTTCTGATTACACCGGCATGTCGTCAAAACCTGAGGGTGTTGAACGATAAAAGTTATACAGCTGTGAAGCGCAGTCATTTCTGACCAATATCCATACAAAACTTACGTGTATTTACAAACATGAAAGCAAGGGCGGATCCAGAGGGGGGGGGGGGGGG
>JAXIVJ010010376.1:0-2500 GCA_036785665.1 Chirona hameri
TGTGATCGCAGATTGCGTTGCTTACCACGTGTCGCACGCGGCCGCGCGGTGACAGAGGCGCGTTTTTTGCCCCCACTGCGCGGTTTTGCCACTGCGCCGGTTTTTGCCCCTGGCGCGGCCGGTCAGTGCGTCACGATCGCCACCGGTGACAGAGGCGGCGCCGGTGGGGCGATAGGCTGGTTTGCATTTGGACCCCCCCACCCTGACCGGGCGGTGTGTGTGTGTGTGTGTGTGGGGGGGGGGGGGGGGGTAAGGGTGACTGCGTCCGGAGCACGACAGTCGTGTTGGTCAGTATGTTCCCATTAGAGCTGCGATGTCCAGTGTTCTCCCATGCTGTAATATCTGGCCCCTCTCCCTGTTAGTCCATTGCATTTATCCATCGCATTGGGGCTCAGTTCACCGTTCCAGCACGGTGCATTGGCGCGAATGCGTCCCGAACGTTGAAAAAGGCATCCAGATTGGCTGCGTGTGTTTAGTCGAGCCTAATTACCTCCAGTTACATTCACAGGCGAGATTAATGCAACCCAAAAGGTCAACGGTCCCTTGTAAAGCATGTATTTTATGACCTGTGCCTGCAGAGTAGTTTTGCCTCCTTGAATGACGAGCACGCTTTTTATCGGTTTGATTCTCTCTGACACTCTGCGTCTTCCGCGCTTCACGAATAATCACCCATTGAAGCATCTCACCGGCACTCTTAGGTGTGTCTCTATCTGTGGCGCTTGTTTGCTGATTCAGCCGGTGCGGTAGCCGGGGAGCTGGTTGCAGGCGCGAGTGCATGCAGGGCAGGTGTCCCTGTAGATGTGGCCGGCTGCATCCCTGTAACTCCAGTGCCGGTGATGAGTGGTGTAGCGGCTGTCTGCCGCTGCTGCCGACCCACCGGAGATGAAACACGAGCCAATTAAAGTTGCCCGGCGCCGAACGCAGCCTCCGCCGCGCCCCGAACGCAGCCCCGCGGCCTCGGACAACAACACACACCCACACACACACACACACACACAACACTACACACACACACACACACACACACACACACACACACGTCGCATCATTTAAAACAGTAGCCCTCCGCGAACCCGCGCTGCTCCGCCGCGGCAATTTGCAATTAATAACGACGCGAGCGCGCTTCCAGATTAACCTGGGTAAATTTGATAGGGAGCTGTGATATACGCGCGTTAATGACTGGTTGCAGGGTGGGGGTGGGCGGGGCGGGGCAAGGGGAAGGGGGGTCCTTCTCAATGCCGGTAGACACTCTGGCAAGCATTATCCTGCTCGGCATGGCGGCAAGGCGTCAGTTTTAACATTTTATTGGCCATTTACCATGCGGACGGTGGCCGGAGGAGCGGAGCGGCGGGTTAGGGGCTCGCATACAGTGTAGTTTCCCAGCACCCGCGGCAAGCGCGGCCAGCGGCACCAGCGGTCCCAGCGGGACCAGCGGGACCAGCGGGGACCACGCGGGCTGGGCAGCCGGGCGGGGCGGAGCGGGCCATTTTTACACAGTATGTTCTGTGTCATGGGGACGGATGGCCGGGCGGGCGGCAGTCATACGGGGGGATCCAGACCGCGGCGGCCCGGCCCCGGGTGCAAGTCATACGGGGCGATCCAGACCGGTGCGACCCGGCCCGGGTGGCAGTCCATACGGGCGATCCAGACGGGCGCGACCCGGCCCGGGTGGCAGTCATACGGGGGCGATCCAGACCGGTGCGACCCGGCCCGGGTGGCAGTCCATACGGGGCGATCCAGACCGTGCGACCGGCCCACGGGTGAGCGCCCCCTCCTGCCGACCTCTGACGCGTCTTTTGATCCGGTAATTGCGAATGGCGTTGTTTGGGTGCGTATCCATGAGGAGCAGCTTGCGGGCCCGGCGGGGTGTCTCATTGAGAGGGCGGGCGGGAGTGTGGCTGTGCGTCCCGGTCCGTCCACCGGCCCTGCCCGGCCCTGCCATTGTCGCACGGGCTGACCGAGTCGTTCACACACTTGTCGGCCGTGCAGGCACGGTCCCGTGCCATTGTTGAAGACTCCTGTGCCGCCGACAGTGAGACGGAGCCGGGCAGAGCGGCCATGTTTGTGTGCGTTTGTGTCGGAATGTGCGTCGTCCCGTGTAACCGGAGAAAGGATCGAGTGGGTATGGGACCCGGCGTCCGTCCAGAAATCCCCGGCGCCGAGCGCAGGTAGCAGTGCGCGGCCCACTTAGTCTGGTTTTATTAGGCATTAGAGTCCGCCACCCCACGGTGCCGACAATGTCCACTGTGCAATTTATTTCAATGTGTTCTTCATGGGGGACCAGGGCCAATTGGCACAAAGTGGCATTATTCGTGAGCCCTTCATACCGCCGACATTAGCATACAAACACTGCTCGTTTCCCAAAGTACCATATCATTCGTTATGGCGATGTCTAACCTGTCAATTATGCTGTATATATTGGTATTGCACTATTGCCTGTAGACGCTGGTCGGGAGCTTGACCCGACTGCTAATCATATAGTCCTGCCTGCCGCGGCTGC
>JAXIVJ010010376.1:17500-47421 GCA_036785665.1 Chirona hameri
AGAGGCGGCAGAGACGGCAGAGACGGCAGAGACGGCAGAGACGGCAGAAGAGGCGGCAGAGACGGCAGAGACGGCAGAGACGGCAGAGACGGCAGAGACGGCAGAGGACGGCAGAGACGCAGAGACGGCAGAGACGGCAGAGGTGGCCGGGCGGCAGAGGCGGCCGGGCGGCAGGGCGGCAGGGCGGCCGGCTCCGTAAGCCGCTTTGGGAAATCCTCCGTTGAGTGACCGGCGTTCCCCAGATGCATTTCAGCGAGCTGTGTCTGGCTCGGCATATTCGGACCTGGTCAGTCAGTCGAGCGACCAGCCGGGCGACCAGCCGGGCGACCAGCCGGGCGACCAGCCGGGCGGCCAGCCGGGCGACCAGCCGGGCGACCAGCCGGGCGGCCAGTCGAGCGACCAGCCGAGCGACCAGCCGGGAGACCAGCCGGGCGACCAGCCGGGAGACCAGCCGGGCGACCAGCCGGGCGACCAGCCGGGCGACCAGCCGGGAGACCAGTCGAGCGACCAGCCGGGCGGCCAGCCGGGCGGCCAGCCGGGCGGCCAGCCGGGCGGCCAGCCGGGCGACCAGCCGGGAGACCAGCCGGGAGACCAGCCGGGCGACCAGCCGGACGACCAGCCGGGCGACCAGCCGGGCGACCAGCCGGGCGGCCAGCCGGGAGACCAGCCGAGCGACCAGCCGGGCGGCCAGCCGGGCGGCCAGCCGGGAGACCAGCCGGGCGACCAGCCGGGCGACCAGCCGGGCGGCCAGCCGGGAGACCAGTCGAGCGACCAGCCGGGAGACCAGCCGGGCGGCCAGCCGGGCGACCAGCCGGGCGACCAGCCGGGCGGCCAGCCGAGCGACCAGCCGGGCGACCAGCCGGGCGACCAGCCGGGAGACCAGCCGGGCGGCCAGCCGAGCGACCAGCCGGGCGACCAGCCGGGCGACCAGCCGGGAGACCAGCCGGGAGACCAGCCGGGCGACCAGCCGGGCGACCAGCCGGGCGACCAGCCGAGCTATTCCAGGTGCCTCACGGTTGCGGCTCTAAGCCGCGGCATTTTTTTGGGCGTGAAATTCAAGATTTGGTTGACTAAATGCAGCTGTAGATGCTACTGGCGGAGGTCGGTTCACGAGCAACGACTGCATGGCATTCCACTCGCCAGTCAGGCTCATGCTCATTGAGCGTAACAGATAGGCGCTAAGCCTATAACGCGAGCCACGAGGGGCGCTGTGTGAACCGGCCTTGGTCTAACACTCTCGTCCGCCACTGTCGGCTGGCGACCATTTAAGCCGTGATAACAATTAAGTCTACTTAACGGACATTACTTGATCTAAAACTCACCACACTGTGCAAGTAGCTGATTAATTGAACATGATTTCCGATGATATCTGATTTTTAACTTGTAAATTTGGTTACAAATTCCGATCAGCTTGCGGCTCTCCGCCGGCCATTCAGTGATGTTTCGCTGACAGCGTGCGGGATGTTACACATGTAAATATGACGAGATCAGGTGTAGCTGATACGCCTGGACAGGACCTCCGCCGGCTGAGACGGCCGCCTGACTGCAGTTGAATGGCAGCTAGCGGTTCTGCCGGCCGCTCTGCCACCGGTCCGACACCGGTCCGACACCGGTCTATGACACCGGTCCGACACCGGTCTATGACACCGGTCCGACACCGGTCAGACACCGGTCTATGACACCGGTCCGACACCGGTCCGACACCGGTCTATGACACCGGTCCGACACCGGTCTATGACACCGGTCCGACACCGGTCAGACACCGGTCTATGACACCGGTCCGACACCGGTCCGACACCGGTCTATGACACCGGTCCGACACCGGTCTATGACACCGGTCCGACACCGGTCCGACACCGGTCCGACACCGGTCCGACACCGGTCCGACACCGGTCCGACACCGGTCCGACACCGGTCCGACACCGGTCTATGACACCGGTCCGACACCGGTCTATGACACGGCGCAGGGCGTCACACGGCCGGGTCGCGATGGTGCTCGGGGTGTCGGTTTCCGCTTTTCGTTGACAGCTGTCCGCAGGCTGAAGGCTGAAGGTGTCGGTGGTTTGTAGTGCAGACGGCAGGCCCTGCACTTGATGCAGATTACCACCTTGCTGATAACAGAGCTGGCTCCTCTCCCCTCTCCCCATCCTTCCCCTCTCTATCTCTCTCGCTCTTTTGTTATGATGTTCTCCTTCACTTGATTTGTATTCTTCTTGCTCTTGACCTCTGCTACCAATGAGCAAAAACCTGCGATTGGTACGATATAAGAGCTTAATATTATCTAACTGGTTTGGTCAACTTTATTAACCTCAATATGTTCTCATGGTGTATAGTCTTACACTGGCTGTTAACTTACATGAAAATGAAATGACAGCTTTATATTCAGTGGATACCCAACACCATTTCAGCAAACACTTTGAGTGTCATTTTTGTTTGACACTCAAATAGCTGGCACACCCTGCGTGCGATTAGTGCACTGCACTGCCGAACAGTATTGACATCACATGCATGATAGAAGCGTCCTGCCGACAACGGGTTATAGTAGATTGATGTTTTTAAACATTCAAGAGGTTTGCATGTCCACTGGGAGGACTTTCACGTGCTTTGTACAATAACTTTAGCAGTCTTTCTCTGGCACGTCGGTATGTGGTCAATTTTTGACGTCCAATTTTATCGGACCCCTTTAGCTACATGAAATGTCGCGGAGTAGTTATTACGCCGTTTTACGCGCCGCATTCCATGTTAGACAGCAGGTATCCCGGCTCCAGTCTTGTGCTCGTCAGTGGTCTGGCAGTATGTGCGGCTACTATAGCTGAGCTCCAGTCGTCAGTGGTCTGGCAGTATGTGCTGCTACTATAGCTGAGCTCCAGTCTTGTGCTCGTCAGTGGTCTGGCAGTATGCGCTGCTACTATAGCTGAGCTTCAGTCTTGTGCTCGTCAGTGGTCTGGCAGTATGTGCGGCTACTATAGCTGAGCTCCAGTCTTGTGCTTGTCAGTGGTCTGGCAGTATGTGCGGCTACTATAGCTGAGCTTCAGTCTTGTGCTCGTCAGTGGTCTGGCAGTATGTGCGGCTACTATAGCTGAGCTTCAGTCTTGTGCTCGTCAGTGGTCTGGCAGTATGTGCGGCTACTATAGCTGAGCTCCAGTCTTGTGCTCGTCAGTGGTCTGGCAGTATGTGCGGCTACTATAGCTGAGCTTCAGTCTTGTGCTCGTCAGTGGTCTGGCAGTATGTGCGGCTACTATAGCTGAGTTCCAGTCTTGTGCTCGTCAGTGGTCTGGCAGTATGTGCTGCTACTATAGCTGAGCTCCAGTCTTGTGCTTGTCAGTGGTCTGGCAGTATGCGCTGCTACTATAGCTAAGCTTCAGTCTTGTGCTCGTCAGTGGTCTGGCAGTATGCGCTGCTAATATAGCTGAGCTCCAGTCTTGTGCTCGTCAGTGGTCTGGCAGTATGTGCGGCTACTATAGCTGAGCTCCAGTCTTGTGCTCGTCAGTGGTCTGGCAGTATGTGCGGCTACTATAGCTGAGCTCCAGTCTTGTGCTTGTCAGTGGTCTGACAGTATGCGCTGCTACTATAGCTGAGCTCCAATCTTGTGCTCGTCAGTGGTCTGGCAGTATGTGCGGCTACTATAGCTGAGCTCCAGTCGTCAGTGGTCTGGCAGCATGTGCAGCTACTATAGCTGAGCTCCAGTCTTGTGCTTGTCAGTGGTTCGGCAGTATGCGCTGCTACTATAGCTGAGCTCCAGTCTTGTGCTCGTCAGTGGTCTGGCAGTATGTGCGGCTACTATAGCTGAGCTCCAGTCTTGTGCTCGTCAGTGGTCTGGCAGTATGCGCTACTTCTATAGCTGAGCTCCAGTCGTCAGTGGTCTGGCAGTATGCGCTGCTACTATAGCTGAGCTCCAGTCGTCAGTGGTCTGGCAGTATGTGCTGCTACTATAGCTGAGCTCCAGTCTTGTGCTCGTCAGTGGTCTGGCAGTATGTGCAGCTACTATAGCTGAGCTCCAGTCTTGTGCTCGTCAGTGGTCTGGCAGTATGCGCTGCTACTATAGCTGAGCTCCAGTCTTGTGCTCGTCAGTTGTCTGGCAGTATGCGCTGCTACTATAGCTGAGCTCCAGTCGTCAGTGGTCTGGCAGCATGCGCTGCTACTATAGCTGAGCTCCAGTCGTCAGTGGTCTGGCAGTATGCGCTGCTACTATAGCTGAGCTCCAGTCGCCAGTGGTCTGGCAGTATGCGCTGCTACTATAGCTGAGCTCCAGTCGTCAGTGGTCTGGAAGTATGCGCTGCTACTATAGCTGAGCTCCAGTCGTCAGTGGTCTGGCAGTATGCGCTGCTACTATAGCTGAGCTCCAGTCGTCAGTGGTCTGGCAGTATGCGCTGCTACTATAGCTGAACTCCAGTCGTCAGTGGTCTGGCAGTATGTGCTGCTACTATAGCTGAGCTCCAGTCTTGTGCTCGTCAGTGGTCTGGCAGTATGCGCTGCTAATATAGCTGAGCTCCAGTCTTGTGCTCGTCAGTGGTTCGGCAGTATGCGCTGCTACTATTGCTGAGCTCCAGTCGTCAGTGGTCTGGCAGTATGTGCGGCTACTATAGCTGAGCTCCAGTCTTGTGCTGTCAGTGGTCTGGCAGTATGTGTTGCTACTATAGCTGAGCTTCAGTCTTGTGCTCGTCAGTGGTCTGGCAGTATGTGCAGCTAGTATAGCTGAGTTCCAGTCTTGTGCTCGTCAGTGGTCTGGTAGTATGTGCAGCTACTATAGCTGAGTTCCAGTCTTGTGCTCGTCAGTGGTCTGGCAGTATGTGCGGCTACTATAGCTGAGCTTCAGTCTTGTGCTTGTCAGTGGTCTGGCAGTATGTGCGGCTACTATAGCTGAGCTTCAGTCTTGTGTTCGTCAGTGGTCTGGCAGTATGTGCGGCTACTATAGCTGAGCTTCAGTCTTGTGCTTGTCAGTGGTCTGGCAGTATGTGCGGCTACTATAGCTGAGCTTCAGTCTTGTGCTTGTCAGTGGTCTGGCAGTATGTGCGGCTACTATAGCTGAGCTTCAGTCTTGTGCTTGTCAGTGGTCTGGCAGTATGTGCGGCTACTATAGCTGAGCTTCAGTCTTGTGCTTGTCAGTGGTTCGGCAGTATGTGCGGCTACTATAGCTGAGCTCCAGTCTTGTGCTTGTCAGTGGTCTGGCAGTTTGTGCGGCTAATATAGCTGAGCTTCAGTCTTGTGCTCGTCAGTGGTCTGGCAGTATGCGCTGCTACTATAGCTGAGCTCCAGTCGTCAGTGGTCTGGCAGTATGCGCTGCTACTATAGCTGAGCTCCAGTCGTCAGTGGTCTGGCAGTATGCGCTGCTACTATAGCTGAGCTCCAGTCGTCAGTGGTCTGGCAGTATGCGCTGCTACTATTGCTGAGCTCCAGTCGTCAGTGGTCTGACAGTATGTGCTGCTACTATAGCTGAGCTTCAGTCTTGTGCTCGTCAGTGGTCTGGCAGAATGTGCAGCTACTATAGCTGAGTTCCAGTCTTGTGCTTGTCAGTGGTCTGGCAGTATGTGCGGCTACTATAGCTGAGCTCCAGTCTTGTGCTTGTCAGTGGTCTGGCAGTATGTGCGGCTACTATAGCTGAGCTTCAGTCTTGTGCTTGTCAGTGGTCTGGCAGTATGTGCGGCTACTATAGCTGAGCTCCAGTCTTGTGCTTGTCAGTGGTCTGGCAGTATGCGCTGCTACTATAGCTGAGCTTCAGTCTTGTGCTTGTCAGTGGTCTGGCAGTATGTGCGGCTACTATAGCTGAGCTTCAGCCTTGTGCTTGTCAGTGGTCTGGCAGTATGTGCTGCTACTATAGCTGAGCTGCAGTCTTGTGCTCGTCAGTGGTCTGGCAGTATGTGCGGCTACTATAGCTGAGCTTCAGTCTTGTGCTTGTCAGTGGTCTGGCAGTATGCGCGGCTACTATAGCTGAGCTCCAGTCTTGTGCTTGTCAGTGGTCTGGCAGTATGTGCGGCTACTATAGCTGAGCTTCAGTCTTGTGCTTGTCAGTGGTCTGGCAGTATGCGCGGCTACTATAGCTGAGCTCCAGTCTTGTGCTTGTCAGTGGTCTGGCAGTATGTGCGGCTACTATAGCTGAGCTTCAGTCTTGTGCTTGTCAGTGGTCTGGCAGTATGTGCGGCTACTATAGCTGAGCGGAATGATGCTTCTGCACGATATTGATGTCCCAAACCTGACTAAGTTACGATGCCGTAAAACCAGCCATTAAACTAGCTGCCGTTCTTTGTAAACTACTGTGTTCATTACCATGCAGCTCACAACAATGGTCGGAAGAGCAGCAGCATAGCACTACCGGAGAGAGTACCCCTCGCTGCTGATGATCCGACATCACAGGAGACACCGCGGGATGTCCATGTCACCCCCCCCCCACACACACACACACGCCAGCCGCCTCCGATTACCCACAATCAACAGAGCGGACGCGTCCAGCCGCTACCGGCGCCAGACAAGTGGTCAGGTTCGCGGCGCTGCGTGTCACAGAAGCGCCACATGTGTCGCTCCGACCATCAGCAGTTGTGTTGACATTAGTGTGCGTTCGTCTCGCTACCGAGTGCCCTAATAGCCGACACACGGCCGCCGACGCCGGTGTCCGCGCTGCCCCGCGTCGGCCCTGCGCTTGCCCCCGCGATGGCTCCCTCACTTCCCACCCCACCACCGCTAATGTTCCGTTTAACCCTTTCCTTCTCCTTCAACGCTCGACAGCCCGGCAGCCCGGCAGCCCGGCAGAACGCTCGGCAGAGCGCTCGTCGGCGTGTGCCGTGCCCGGCTCGACCCGACCAGCCCGGCGGCGCGGCAGGCCACGCGGTAATGGTTGCTGCCGAGTGAAGCGCGCCGGAAGTTTGCTCGGCGTGCGTCGTTTTTCTGTCGGCGGCGCCGCCTCGCTGCGCCTCGTCTCACGCGCGCGGCGCCGCCGCTCATCAGGCCCCAGGAATCCGACGCAGAGACAATCGGCCAGTCTTTTTGCCTCGGGGTCCCGGCACGGCCGGCGGCGGCTTGGCGGAAGCCCAGAGGCGGTTTGCTCCCCCGATAATAGTTCGCAAGACACGAGATGGCCGCCGCCGCCGCCGCCGCCGCCGCCGCCGCCGCCGGCGCCGGCACGGGCTGCTGCCCGCCTGCGCGCCACTGCCGACGGAACTAGGCATGCTGATTTTCAATGGCCGTAAGTGGGATCATCTCGAGACGCGCACAAAAAGCGCTTTCTTCTGACAGAACTGATCCTCCATTTACATAGCGGGCGCCTGTTTATTTCTGCTTTTGCTGTTTGTCCGCCTCCACTCCACTTTTGTCCGACTCTGAGAGAGGGGAAATTCCAGCTCGTTTGTCTCCAAAAGCGTGTTGTCTGCGGCAGAGGGCCTCTCATGTTCGGTCGGGGTCACCCAATCCGGCCCTTTGTGGCCGGGCCGGGCGAGGCGCCGGCGTGTCGGCCCCGTCTGCCCCCTCTTGCCGGTCAGAGGTTACACAAACGGCCCGCCGCCGTCTCCGCGCCGCCGTCGCCGCTTCCGCCGCTGCCGCGTCGATGTCGACTGGCAGCCCGTCGTCGGCGGCGGCGGCGCGCGTGCGTCGACACCGACGGGCGGGGCCGAAGGCAGGTCCCTCCCCGCGGCGGCGCGGCTGGAGCCCAGCCATCGATCGGGCGGCAGCAGGCCAGCCTCAAGATGGCCCCGCTCGTCGGCAGCGGCGGCGGCGGCGGCGGCGGGCCGGTTGGGTGCACTGGTCGCGATTTGCTCCCGATCTGGAGCCTGTGGGACAGCAGGCCATGCGCATTGCTCACTGATCTCTGATCAGCACATATCAGCCGTGTCCCACTGTGCCGGCATTCCAACAGACGCGACGGGGAGAGGCGAGCGCGAGGCAGGCGCCGCCCGCCGCGCGCGCAGCCGACGCGCCGCGACCCCACCTTTTGTGTCCTCCCCTGCACCGGCCTGTCTCCATTTGTTCCCCAGCCGTCATCCATTACGGCTCCGTATTCACCCAAAACATTTTGACATTTATACAAACGGGAATAAAGGCGGATAAACAGAATTAAAATATCGGGGCACCCCACACTGAGGCATTCATCATGGGCCCACTTAGTGCACAAAAGATGCACTTATAAAGCGGGCCGTGATTCAAAAAGGAGACTGTAACATAGTTTTAACCGCCGCCGATGACAATGAGAGGAATGCTGGGTGAAAGAATTGTCCCAATCCGGAGTTCTATAGTGAGTGGGTGCTCACAACGAAAGCTGGAGACAAATGTATTTCAAATTCCGCCGCCAGGCAGCGGTTCGCTCAGATGGACTGATAAGTCTCCGCGAGGTCGTTGGCAGTTTTTGCGCGGGGTCTTCGCGTTTTACACGCCCTTGTTTTACGGCCTTTCGAAGAGAGGTTCCGTTCGTGAGCACGGTTGGCCAACAAAACGGATACACATCGGTGCGTCGTTGCGGTCGTCCAAAGCGGGAGAAAAAGTCGAGCTCGCATCTCGCTATCTGGGCCTATCGCCAGCAGATTCCGATGAAGATAGCCTTCTAAGAGAAAGAGACGTGCTTGGCGGAGTATAACGGTGAGGCGCGCGGCGGCAGGGCGGCGGCAGGGCGGCGGCGTGGGGTGGCGTGGCCGACCCGGCTGCGGTAACGGGCACAGAACGCCCCCCGCGACGCGTCGCCGTCCGCACAAAGCGAGAGTCACCTCATTAATCAGCTATCAGACGCAGATGGCTGATCGGTTAATCCGCGCTATCGCCGCGCATCGCTTTATTTCGCGCCGCGATCGCCACACGGCTTTTTCACGGCGGACTTCACGGTTGGTGGACGGGAACAAGCGACGCCGGCTGCCGGCCGCCCGCCCTCGGCGCGCCGACATTCAGCCGCCAGCGCCGCCACCGCCGCCACCGCGCCACAGTTGTCGACCGGCTGAATTGCGCCGCGATTGTCGACCAGCGAGCGTCGCACGCTGCGCACGCGGCGCGATTGTTTGTATGTGAATCGCGTGCCGCTTTGGCCGGGTGGGCGGCGTCCGACCGACTGGCGATCACAGCAACGGTCCCTGCGGCCCGGACCACGGTGGTCTCCGTGGTCCGTGGTCCGCTGCCGGTCCGGGGACCGTCCAGCCGCTGTGTTGATGCCACGGAATGTCGGATCGGTCGCACGAGCTGCGGCTAATTTGGCTCTGTGGCCCCGTGAGAGTAGCGTGAGCCGAGCGCTCGCAAAAGCCCGCATTAAACGCACTTGATTGCTATTTGATGAGCCCTTATCAGCTGAGGGCTCTATTTTTCTTCTTTTGCTTCATTACGTACATCAGGTTTTTAATTTCTGATTCCGTATTTAATTACGACTTTGACGCTGTTAAAGCGTTAATTATGGAGAAGCTGCTGGAAATTAAATTGCAGGGAGATTTGCGAGATAATGATACGGTAGTGGAGCGTGTTAAATTAAATTCGGCTACTAGTTAAACGCGCGGCATTGTTTTCACAACATTTATCACGTCTTAGTTTCAGCCTCCAAAAGGCCTAAACTCCCACGTATTCTACGTAACACTAAATTGGCACTGGCGACATCTGGTGTGCTGAGACTAACTCTACGGGTGTCTTCTCAGAATGATTGTCTCCTTAAATATCCGTTTTACAATACCGGCATATCTACTTCTGTCGGGGCACCGCTGGTGTATGCTGTAAATGACACCACCACTGTTCCATAGGATTCTCCCTGCACTTCCCAGTAAAGGACACATTGCGCAAATCAAGGAACATGTGCGCGCTAAAGTCGGATGAGCGATTTTCTCTGATGTCTTACAAATGGATCCTGTTAAAAGCCGCGATATCTCGGGATCGTCGACAGCGGCTGATTGATTGATTAGCAGTCCTCGAACACCATAGATTATATGGCACGTGGCTCGCCTAGAACAAAAAGCCGCCTGCCACCAGCCGACTAAATATGTGCCATCCGGCTCGCGTGAATAGCAAAGCCATGGGTGGCTACCTCGCATTGAGTGCCATGACAGCTTCGAGCTTATATTTAGCATATCTGATCGCCACAACGCGTTCAAAACGGTAATTGGGTTAGACGGCCCATTTTCGATGGTTGCTTTGAGACGTATGCTAGAAATAGACTGAAGCCTGGAGACATGTCATGCTGCCCAGTCAAATTCCAACAAGCGATCGCTATGACGTAGACAACTGTGTCATGATGATCTTGCTCTACAAAAACTAGCGTTTACACGTTTATAGGAGTGTGCAAAGGGTGATTACATACAAAGCATTAGGGAATTGACATGTTACTTGCATGGTTTTGTCATGACATTAGCATTATAGTGGGCGGTTGTAATACCAGAGCATGTACAGACGGACTTTGAGTTCGTGTCGCAGAGGTTGTATCAATGTGAGCGAGCCGAGCGGTATGTTTTTATTTCTGCCGGTATTCAATACTGAATCACGCACCCAAGCACACAAGAGCTATTACATTTGTTTGTCCCGAAATAGACAGCATGATATATTTCAGAGCAAAGGCACTGGAAACGGGGAGGGGCAGGGGCGCACTGGAGGATCCAGTCTCTCTCCGTGGGGGGGGGGGGGGGGGTAAGTGTCGCCGGGCTGGTTGAATTGCATCAGGTGCGCTGTTTTGTCTATCATTGAAAGAAAGGGATACATACAAAATTCAAATTAAATCACTCGAGAGAAGAAGAAAAATCCGTTTTCATGAAATTTTCTCCTAAGATCATTGTTTTTTCACGTTTAGTGCAGGGAACGCGCGGGGAGGCATACTTGTATTGAATGCCCCTCTCAGATTCCTGTGTGTGTGTGGGGGGGGGGGGGGGGGGGGATTTGCCCCTGATGCCCCCCCCTGGATCCGCTAGTGCCAGCAATTACCGCCAAGGAGAGCCTTTGCCAGACACTTAATGAAATTCATTTTCCCATTTTCCAAATTTGTATAAGCAATTGCGAAAGTTGTGTCATGCCGCGAAGCGGCGCGTAAATTTCCGGTTTTTGACTGCGGATAGCTGGATTTTGATTGCTGCAAAGACAATTTTTACGATTTTACGATAAATTGGGAACGCGCGGGGGAGGGGGCATACTTGTATTGAATGCCCCCAGATTCCTGCGGGGGGGGGGCATTTTCCCCTGATGCCCCCCCGGATCTGCCAGTGCAGGGGCAGGGATTTGTTGGCACAATGACACCCCTACTTTTTAGGAAACATACAATTTAACCTTTGGAGATGCATCTAAATAATTAAAACTGACATTGGCATCCACTCTTTCTGATGCATTCCTACACAACTACTTCAGAGAGAGAGAAACTCTCTTCTCAACTCTCTCACACAGCCACCATCCCTCCACTTACCGGCAGCGGCGCCGTCTCTCAGTCTCCACCCACGCAGGCGCCGGGCTGGCGCGGCTGTCTGCGCCGCTTTTAGCGCGTAATTCGGCGTTTTGCGCCCCGTTTGCCGCGCAGCGCCGTATTAGCTCTGTTCGGGAGCGCGCCGTGCGGCATTACCTTCGATGACGCGCCGAATTTCGCCGCAAACACATTATGATTGTTCGGCGTCCGTCTGCGACTTTCGCGATGATTACCTGCTGGTGACCGTCGGCCGCCGTTTCATGTCGCTGTTCCGCCGTTCCGCCGGTCGACAGATCGGTAAACAGGAGCAGCAGCGCCAGACCGGACCGGACCGGACCGGACCGGACCGGACCGGACCGGACTGTATCAGGAGGGCCGTTTGAAGCTGTATGTGTCCACCAGTCTCCCAGAGGCGCTGGTGTCCGTTTGTGTACAGTGTGTTCGTCTGTGTCCGTATGTGTACAGTGTGTCCGTCTGTGTCCGTTTGTGTACAGTGTGTCCGTATGTGTACAGTGTGTCCGTCTGTGTCCGTATGTGTACAGTGTGTCCGTCTGTGTCCGTATGTGTACAGTGTGTCAGTCTGTGTCCGTATGTGTACAGTGTGTCCGTCTGTGTCCGTATGTGTACAGTGTGTCCGTCTGTGTCCGTATGTGTCTGCCGGTATTCCTGTGTCCCCTGTGTCTTCTCGTGCCCCCCCCCCCCCCCCCCGTGGCCGCCGAGTCCGTCGATGGCCTACCCTCCTTTGACCACCGTGTACTTGCGCGGCCGGTCACAGCGTCACTGCGTGAATACAAGCCGTGAAACCCACCGGGATGCCATTGACGGCTCCGCGATCCCGGAGGCGGCGTGACCGTGTGACTTCTATACACTATTCACTGAGCACCTGCAGTCCGCTCCGGTGCTCCGGTCCTGAAGTGTGACTCCCAGCTGGGGATCTCAGGTCGTTTCTATCCGACTCTCCCTAACATGGCCCGTGGCCGACATTGCACTGGTCTCTAACATGCACAACAAGACACGCTGCACATCGCCCCGGGCTGAGCATGCAGTCATCTCGGGCAGCTCGCGATGGGAGGGCGGTTTTATGGACGCAACTAGACTGAATTGGCCCCAGGGATTGTACTTTTCTGTGTTAATGGTGCCATGACCGGGAGGCGCGATGCGGTCTGGCCATTCATTTCATCTGCTCAGTCGCGGCGCATGAGACGGCCCCTTGAAGGCGTTTCCTCGATTGCGCTTTGGCGTTTAGTTTAATGGTGGGCGGAGTAGAAATGTTCAGGACCGTGTCGAGGCACGGCTACTGACAGTCCAAGAGAATAGTCACCGACTTCTGCGGTGGCTGTATTCAACATGTAGTGGCTTTATTCAACTTGCAGTAGCTGTATTCAACACCACAAACGAGCCCATGGGCGTCCCGCCTTCACGTCAACAATGGCCGACGCACCCAACGTTCGATGACAATTGACGTAAGTCATTGTCGCCAGGCCAAATAATGCGTCCCGTGTCTGCTTTTATTGTCGGTTTTTGTCGGCCTTTTTCTCCGGCCGGACTGGCGGCGACCAAAATAATGGCCAAGGAAAACTCCGATAGCCATCGGTGCGCCGGAAGTGGGGGGCCAATAATTAATGAATCGGCCGGGGGTGTCGAGCGGGCCCGATCGTATCGGACGATCAGCTGCCGACCACGCTCGACGCCGACGGCAGGCGCGATTTTGCGTCGATCTCGATGTGTTGACTCAGCGGCTGCCGCGATCGCTTCGTCTTGTGGGCGATGGGGGTGGATAGTGGCGTCGATTGCCGCTCGACGGCCGCCACCGATATAGCGCTGGAGAGGGATGAGGAGTCTGGCGGGGCAGGCAGAGGGAGGGAAGGTTACTGGCTGCACTGGTGATATGGCAACTAGGCGGATTGGTATCTTCTAAAGAACGAATACGCTTGGCCATGGTGTATTGCCTGCGGTGGAGCGGCTATGGAGTGGAGTTTCGTTTCGGGACCTAATCAGAATCTCCCTCCCACCGGATGAGGGAGCGTGCCTCGCTATAGCGACCACAGCCGCTAATGACAGGTGGTGAGAGCCCGCCTGCACAATTTATCACACAGATAATTAGAGCAGGCGTCGCCAGCGAGTGACGTGGGAAGTTTCCACTGGCCGCCGGAGCCGACCCGCCCGGCCCGGCCGGGGCGGTCGACGGACTCCGGCGAGCGCCGCTCGGGCCGCTCGGCCGAGGGGACGGTTCCAACGCAGGGGCGATTCCAACAGACGATTCCGGACACGTATCTGCCACTGCCATAGATCTGCCCTCGTCGGACAGTGCCAACACCAAATCCCGGCGACTCCCCTCGCCAGCCGCTACAAAAACAACCCTCCCGGCCAATCGGCTTTATCGCCGCCAGATCGCTGAGGGTCAGCGCGCTGCCAAATCTCCCCGCGACTTCTGTCCAAATCGTTTAAGCCGTTTGTTTTCCGGTGCTCTCATTTCCATTTGGTTTTCGAAACAGCTCGGCGCGCGGCGGCCGGCCGGCGCCGGAGTCTGCTCCGGCTGACTGCCCCCGGAACACGCCTCGATGCCCGTTACACGCCGCCGGGTCGCCTGCCCGGCCGGCCCGGCCTCGGGGGTTGGCCGCCTCATCACACACAGGCTGACCCTCTCTGCCGCGCTCTGACGCTCCCTCAGCCAGTCTCATCAACCAGCGGCGATCAAACTGCTGCTACTGAACGCATTCTACGTAGAATGATGATACTGGCTTTGCATCCGAAGGTTGAAAAGGATGCAGGCCAGAAGGCTTTCGATAAGAATGATTTGTTTTCGGGATGCAATCAAAATGTTGGAGCATTTTAAATTATATTGATTGAATTAAACATCTGTTCGGATAGCTGGCGCTTGGCCGGCTGTCTATCCTGAACTTGGAGTGGGCCGGTGAGGCTGTACGCCTGTCTGCTGGCTCGGCCATCGATTCTGATGACCCGGTAGCAGTCCGACCTGCCTCGTCCGAGGAGTCGGACCGCCAGCCGAGCCCGCCACATCACCGCCACCTCACCGCCACAGGCAATCCGATTATCACCGCCGATGACTGATGGCGAAATAATGTCTCCTGCAATTAATAATGGATTTCATTAAGGCCATCAATGGCTCGTTACGGGCGTGGGCGCTGCGGCTGCGCTGACTGGCTGGCTGACTGGCTGGCTGGCTGGCTGGCTGCGGCGCTGTGTACCATTAGCGTATGACGGCGGGCGGCCTTCTGATGGTATCTGCCGAGGCACGGTCCGGCTCGGTCCAGCCCGCCGCCACCGCCGCATGGGGCGCCTTCCCGCTGCCGCCGCTCGTTACGTTCTGATTTACGGTGTCGCACATGCATGGGCCGCATCGGCACGCGCGGTCCGCCGCACGCCGCCTCGCCGCCTCGCGAGTCATCAGAGACGCGCCTCGCGAGTCATCAGAGACGTGTGGGAGCGGGCGGGCGAGTCAGCGGAGTCAGTCGGCAGCGGACCAGAGTCGGTCAGTGAGCTGGGAGGAAGGCATTCCATACTTCGGCCTCACTGCTGGTACTCTGCTAGTCATTGTGTATCTATGCAGTGTGTTGCTACCAGCAGCTCTGTGACGTTCGTTGTGCTCCCGTCCCCGTCGCTCTCACATCCCCCGGCCGGGATTCTGTCCACCACATCTCTACATAACCTACGATTGTACGACGATTGACGACTGCCGACAATCAACGCGTCGATTTGTGTGGCCAGATGCCTCCGCCGGCGGCCGGCCGGGACCCACAAAAACACACAGGACCCGCGACACAGCCCGCCTTCTCTCTCAGGTGGACCGCGTGCGACGCCGGCTCGGCTTTGTGTCGCGGTTATGTCACATGTGCGGCCGTCGAGCCGCGGATAGACGCTTTTTACCCGGGTTCTTGCGCGCGCCGCCGCCGCCGCCGCCGCCGCGTTGCAGCCATATGGTGACTGGCAACATTGTGTCGCCGTGGTCCTTTTGTCGGCCAGCGTGTTGTGCGATTTGTCGCCGCCGGGACGGGCTGCTCCTGTGTGTTTGGGGTCGACCGAGCCAGCCGGGTCGGCTCTCACCCGGGCCATGTCGGCGGCGCAATCTACAGCGCTGGCGACCCGCTATCGCCCGGGGGAGCATGTTCAGCCGTGAATGGTATCAGATGGTGGTGTATCGCGCAGCTGTATCGTCCCTCCCTCCCACCATATGGTAAACGCAGCCGGGCTTTTACGCGATCACGCTATGGTTTCCTGTAGACAGCGATCTTAGAATGCGGCTAATCGGGGTAATTAATAGCTGAGTGGCGAACTGTTTGACGACAGCGGTCTCACCGTTGAAGTCACTTTACCTGGGAACGTTGAACTCATATCACCGTCATGGGTAGAGTAGGAAGCATCGGCCACTGCCTCCCTCACCTCCACTGACCACCATCGCCTTCCTCTGCAGGTCAACCGGCCTATCACCATGAAGAAGGACGGCATCCAGACCAGGAACAGGAAGCTCTCCGCCAAGTCGAAGAAGAAGAAGGGCTGCTTCACCGGCTTCGAGGGCATGATGCGACCGCTGGACAAGGCGGGCTTCGGCTTCCCCGGCTCCAACTTCGGCGCCGGCATGTCACCCTACATGGCGTACCAGAACAACATGCAGTCGATGCAACATGCAGGCTTCGTCTCGCCGCAGATGAGCATGGGAGGCATGAGCGCGCTCGGCATGGGCAACCTGGCCATCTCGTCCGCGGCGGCCCCCAGTGCCATGGTGAGTGGGTGGTGCTGGGTTAGGGGGCAGTCCGCGGCGGGCCAGGCTAGCTCTGTTCCGGAAATCGGCCCGTTTGGACATCGGTCAGGATTAGTTTAGTGTGCTAGGTATGCCAGTGCTAATGATTAAAGTTTAATTGTTCCCCGGAAAGGTGAAATACATTGAGGTTCGTCGTTCATACTCTCAAAAGGGAGTTTTTCCTCTATAATTGACATTGAATGGAAGCTTTATTGACGTTTCGCACATATCATGCTTATCGCTATTGGGTGTTCACTTGGAAGATTAAAGTCGAGATCTTGTTCTGCACCACTCTGCACAAAAGCCCATCTATCGAGGTGTTAGGACGGCTGACGACCGCGAGAATCTTGCTTCTATTTCAAATATAAATGATTTTCCATGTTTCCTAGTTGTAGCCATTTTGCGGCAAGTGGAGAAAACGTGTAACATCTCTGATTGTCCAGACACCTAATGGAGCAGGGTGTAAAACTCCGCCGTATATCGCTGTTATAGATAAAAACCACCTCTAATCCACCCATCTGCAAAAATGTTATCGCACGCCGATTTTTATGTCTTGTGAGTGATTGATGAACTGGCGTCAGTAGGGCTCGGCTGGCCGGCCATTAAACCGACCCATTCATTGCATTATCTGGTAAAAATGCCGCGCAATTGCAACCGCCCTCCACACGACCGGCGGCATCAGCATTTTTGATCGTGAGTCCGTCGAAACCGGTCCGAGGCGGCGAGGCGGCGGACTGACCAGGCTGCGTGGCTGTCTGTTCTAGGGCTGGCGGACCGATTACAGTTGATAGGACGGCGCAGCGACCGACACCAGTGTACAAACTGTCCGCACGTCCCCGGGCCGGGCTGCAAGCTAGCCGGGCGCTGCGTCCGCGCCGCCGCCGCCAGGCGCTACGAGGAGCAACAGGGCGTTACAGGGCGCTACACAGCGCTACAATGCGTCACAGGGCGCTACAAAGCACTGCAGGGCGCTACACTGCGCTGCAAGGTGCTGCAGGGCGCCGCACGGCGCTGCAGAGGCGATATCCGCTGCTACTCAACGCTCCGAAGCGTCACGGTAGTCGGCTACATTAGCGCTGCTCCGGCGCTGCTCCGGCGCTGCTCCGGTGTCACACGGCTGGTCATGCTGTACAGGGTTGGAGGAGGCGCTGCTACGTTAAGTGCCGCTCCGTGCATGTGAGAGGGGTGGGCCTGACCTCAGCGCCGCTACATTAGCGCTGCTCCGGCGCTGCTCCGGTGTCACACGGCTGGCCATGCCGTACAGGGTTGGAGGAGGCGCTGCTACGTGAAGTGTCGCTCCGTGCATGTGAGAGGGGTGGGCCTGACCTCAGCGCCGCTACACGAGTCTTAGTCTTTCAGCGCGGACTCCATAAGGCGAGCCGGGTCGGGCCGGCCGCCCCACAGAGGTCGAGAGGTCAGGTCACACGAGGTCACCCCGGCCGCGATGCCCGGTCAGGCACCGGGCGCCGCAAGTTCGATGTGATATCATGTACTTTGCCAACCTTCGTGTAAATACTTAATGATCTCTTGTAGACGTACACGCTAAATACTTACCGCCTCGCCCTAACACCGTTGCACACATGACCCCACATGAGGTCAGTATGGTTAATATTGTCGTAGCCTAAGTGTTGACGCGGCCGGGACGACCGCGTCGCTCACTGCTTTGAGTGAAGAAATCGTATTTTGTGACATTTATTATTAGACTGTGAGCGCGAGTGAAGTGCGGTGCGGTCGGGGTCTGGTGTGCCCTGCGGCGTTACTGCGGGTCCGATGACGGTCCGTGCGGTCGTCAACGCGCCCCGACCCGTCATGTGGCGAATGTGTTCGTGTCGCGCCGCCGCCCCGTGCACCCTGTGTGAACAGTTGGTAATTCTGTGTTCTGTTATATTTGTTTTACACCAGAACGGTCGCCGTTGGAGCTGAGAGCAGCCGAGCTGCAGCAGCAGAGGCGACCGCAGTCAGAGCTTGTCCTGTGTGGCGTCCGCTGGAGCAGACGAGTTCGCACACTCGCACACACTCACTCACTGTCTCCCCGCCCAGACACCCATACACACACACAGCGGCACCGTATACTAGTTTTGTAACGAGCAGACGGCCGTGCTAGGTGTCCTGCTCCGAACTCAGTCTGTGCCGGGTCTGAGCTGGAGCTCCGAACTCAGTCTGTGCCCGGTCTGAGCTGGAGCTCCGAACTCAGTCTGTGTCCGGTCTGAGCTCCTGCTCCGAACTCAGTCTGTGTCCGGTCTGAGCTCCTGCTCCGAACTCAGTCTGTGCTCGGTCTGAGCTGGAGCTCTGAACTCAGTCTGTGCCCGGTCTGAGCTGGAGCTCCGAACTCAGTCTGTGTCCGGTCTGAGCTCCTGCTCCGAACTCAGTCTGTGCTCGGTCTGAGCTGGAGCTCTGAACTCAGTCTGTGCCCGGTCTGAGCTGGAGCTCCGAACTCAGTCTGTGTCCGGTCTGAGCTCCTGCTCCGAACTCAGTCTGTGCTCGGTCTGAGCTGTAGCTCTGAACTCAGTCTGTGCCCGGTCTGAGCTGGAGCTCCGAACTCAGTCTGTGTCCGGTCTGAGCTCCTGCTCCGAACTCAGTCTGTGCTCGGTCTGAGCTGGGGCTCCGAACTCAGTCTGTGCTCGGTCTGAGCTGGAGCTCCGAACTCAGTCTGTGCTCGGTCTGAGCTGGAGCCCCGAACTCAGTCTGTGCTCGGTCTGAGCTGGAGCTCCGAACTCAGTCTGTGCCCGGTCTGAGCTGGAGTTTTCTCTGGCATAGCCGTAGCCCTAACCTCGAGCCCCTAGCCCCGAGCCCTGGCCCCGAGCCCGAGGCTGAACCCGAGGCTGAGCTTGAGCCCGAGCTTGAGCCCGAGCTGTCGAGCTACCGAGCTGTCGAGGTGACGTCAGAGGCCCGCTATGCTCCGTGACGCCACAAGGAACCGTGCAATCATGTACATAAGTGTTCTCCATGGTGTGTCGTCCGATGCCAAATAAATGGAAAATCGCCACACTGCCTGTTACACTGAATGTTGTTGTTGTAATTAATGTTGTTCGGGGGCTGGCTGCTGCGACAGACACTGGAACGGGAGCGGGAAATATTCTTAAAAGTTTGTTTTTGTAAAATGTATTGCGGGAGGTATATGAACCACACACAAACCAGTCCTAAAACTGTTTCGGCAGCAGCTCAGTGTGTTCACGGATGAGGGATGCTGCAAATGTTGGCTTAGTTCGTCAACATCAGCTGTCTGTCGACAGGCGAGCGACGCACAATGGTAACGATATGAGGCCTACACAATATGAACACGGCTTACATCCGGTGTGTTGGTGTCGGGCGGATGCTAGCTAACTGGGTACTGGCTAGGTCTAGGTGAGGCGTGGGGGAACTGTTTGGCAGCGTTGCATTTCTTCAAAACAATCGTCTCTTTTTCCAGAACATATTGTTTGAGTTTGAGAGTTAAAGCCTAAAACGTAAAATTGTTTCTCAGTTCTTGTTATGAACAAAAGGGTGTTCCTTTTGCATTCCTTTAAAGGGAATAGATCACCTTTAATGGGGTTTTGAACTGATGTAGCAGATTTGTAGAGCAGATCGAAAAATGGGTTGTGGTGAAATAATTACCTCGCTACGCTAGGTAATTTCGACACAGGACTAGTGGGCCCCTTTTAGAAGACTGTTTCGGGGCGGTTTCGGGGAACGGAGCAGTCTTTCCTGCCCCGAAACCACCCCGAAACGGGGCCTTCTAAAAAGGGCCCACTAGTCCTGTGTCGAAATTACTTAGCGTAGCGAGGTAATTATTTCACCACAACCCATTTTTAGATCTGCTCTACAAATTTGCTATCTCAGTTAAAACTCCATTGAAGGTGACCTATGCCCTTTAACCCTATTCCCTGCGGGCGGCCAGAATTACGTTAACCTGCGGGGCAGATTCTGCCCCCCCCCCCAAGGGATCTCGAGAACCGCTTGCTCGATTTCGATGGAGAAAACGCCATTCGATGCGTCATGACAAGATCTCTCTTGTTGGACCCCATTTTTTCTTTCTTCAAAAATGGGGGACCAGGAGGCAAAAATACGACAATTTTGGGTGTTTTTTGAAAGGTCATTGCGGCCATGTGGCTCGACCGATGTTCATGCCTCAAACGTTTTTGAGCTTCACATGTACTGGTTTTTAATATATCAAAAGACAAAAACAAAATACAAAATCATAGGCCTATTCAGGGAATGTAAAATGGGGGGATTTTCTGGATACAAAAATATGCGCTGTTCGTGATTGTTTGGGACGCCATGAACGTCACATGTGGGAATTATATGCTGTAATTGTTTAAATTTGATATATTGCGCATAGGCGGATCCAGGAAAAAAACTTGGGGGGGGGGGGGGCACCATGGACGTAACGCTTTTATCATCTTACTAATTTGAAGTTGGACCTAATTTGATGGTGGGTATCGCCTCTCATTTGTTTATGCTGAGTGCGCCTCTGCCCCACAAATATGTACAATCCCAGTATCTATGATGCATATTGCATTGCAATTGTTTCTGACGCATTTATTGCACTGCAAACCACGAAGAAAGTATGCGCCGCAAAACCGCATTCGTAACACCCTCACATATACTGGTCCAAATTCAAGGTCCCAAAACAGGACCTTGGAACCGCCTCTGCTGGACCGATTTTTGCAAAATTTTGACATCACGCGCCATTTAATATTGGGAAAAGTCACCAAGTTTCAGGACGCTAGGCCTAACGGTTTAGAAGCAGCAAGTGAAAAATTACCGGGAGGGGCAGAATCTGTCCCCCCTAGGAATACGGTTAAGTCTAAAAAATGAACGAGCAGTCTAAAAATGAACAACAATTTGCAATATGTTAATAATAATCTCAGTTAATTAATTACAAATGTCGATTCTATGGAAATAATTGTTGTCCGATGCCCGAAAATTATGGAGCTTGGTGTATTTTGTATCATGTATTGTATCACAAATTTATCACACGTTTTAATCGAAAGTCCGGACTCCGGAAGAAATTATTTGGTGGTGACCTGAGCTAAAGACTGTGCACAGCCCTTAGCCCTTGGGACATGGCGGAGTAGCGTCCAGCAGAGCCAATGGGAGCTGCCCAGTGCCCACCTGAGACAGAAGCGGCTCAGTCAGTGGGACGACTAGCAATAGTAAGCATGAGGCCTCGATTGCATTTGTTTGCCGTTAGATCCAGGGGCGTCGCTGACGGCGGGGGGGGGGGGGGGGGGGGGGGGGGGTTGTCGCGACCCCCCACACTTTTAAAAACCGGAGGGTCGACTCCGCACTTCTTATGGCGGCCTACCCCTCCCCCAACACACACTTTTTATGGCGGAAGCTAATTCTAGTTTTCATGTAATTCCTGTTAAAATCAAGATTGGAATATGAAAAATACAACGTGGCAAGCTTCTAGTAGCTTCTCCAGAAAGTTTTTTGGGGGGGGGGGCTGAGCTGGGAAAAATCCCTTAAAGTATCATCAAAATCCACCAAAATACAGATTTCCCCCAGGATTTGACCCACTTCCTCGTCCAAGTTGGGGTGACTGAAGCCAAGTGGGGGGGGGGGGGGGGGCTGAAGCCCCCTTAACTTAATAGGATCCTTCACCCCTGCGACGTGGAAATGGGCTCAGTCAGTTACGGATGAAATTTCCTTCGTTTTCCCTTCGACACACCGCTGTCCGAAAGGAAAACGAAGGAAATTTAATCCGTAACATCCAGGGGCGACGCCGACGGGAGAGTCGGGGGACGGTCCCCCCGAGGGGCATTTTTGCAATCTCGGATTTTTCTTTTAACACATGTGACCACTTGACCTATTTTTGTATGAGTGACCAGGACAATTCTTCAATTGAAAGTAGAATTTCCGCTTGAAAACAATTCAAGCCTGGCCAATGTTCTTTCAGATAGACAAATAAAAGAAATAGCTTTCGGCCTCCAAATAGGATTTGTGAGCCTCCTAATATGATGATCGAACAAAAACACCATCATATTTAATTTCTCTCTGTAATTTGATTCAGGGGGTTATCATAGGCGGGGAAGTCAGCTGTGTCAACGAAAAAAATAATCCGAGCAGCGGTTTTCAAGATAAAGCCTCGGGCACTTTTCAGAAGAGAGCCGCCTAGAGTCGATATTGGGAGGCTCCAAAATCCTATTTGGAGGCCGAAAGCCATTTCTTGTATTTGCCTATCTGAAGAACATTGACCAGGCTTGAATCGTCTTCAAACGGAAACTCGACTTTCAATTGATAAATTGTCCTGGTCACTGATAACAAAAAAAAAATAGGTCAAGCGCGCGTCAAACGCGTCCCCAAAAAATCAAAAAAATCAGAGATTGCAAAAATGTTCCTCGGTTCAAGGCAAGTTTCTTCAATAATATGTTTGATGTCGTAACTATGATGGTTTGTGAAGTACGAGCCGCCAAATGTAGCGAGCCGCTGAGTGACCTCCGAAAAGTGCCCGAGGCTATATCTTGAAAACCGCTGCTCGGATAATTGTTTTCGTTAGCACAGCTGGCTTCTCCGCCTATGATAACCGCCTAGACCAAATTACAGAGATAAATTAGATATGATGGTTATTTGTTTTTGTAGATATATCATATTAGGAGGCTCACAAATCCTATTTGGAGGCCGAAAGCCATTTTTTTTATTTGTCTATCTGAAAGAACATTGACCAGGATTTAATCTTTTTCAAACGGAAATTCGACTTTCAATTGAGGAATTGTCCTGGCCACTCCTAAACAAAAATAGGTCAAGCGGTCACATCTTCAAAACAAAATCCGAGATTGCAAAAATGTCCCTCGGTTCAATGCAAGTTTCTTCAATATACAAGTTTGATGTCGTAACTATGATTGTTCGTGAACTACGAGCCGCCAAATGTAGGCCTGCTGAATCACCCCCGAAAAGTGCCCGAGGCTATATCTTGAAAACCGTTACTCGGAATTTTTTTCGTCGGCACAGCTGGCTTCCCCGCCTATGATAACCCCTAGATTAAATTACAGCAAAAAATAAAATATGGTGGTATTATGCCTTGGTCGATATATCGTGGACCCCAGCAGTCAAAGCTATCCACAGTCAAAAAGTGTAAATTTCGCATGACACAAGTTTCGCAATGGCTTATACAAATTTGGAAAATGGGAAAATGAATTCCACCAGGGCATTAATTTTCCCATTTTCATAAAATCATAAAATATTAACTTTCAAGTGGGCTGCATGTTTAGCTAGTCTATCGAGTTCCGAAAAGGCGACGCGAACGCAAAGACGCGGACATCGGCATCCGGCAGATGTTCTAGCGGTACCCAACTTGCTGGACCAAAGAGCTTATAGTGGGGACCAGGCCAGGACCATCTCCAAGCCATCTCCCCCAGGCTACTCCAGACCCACAGGGACCATTTATGCGCGGAAAAGTCGTTCTGCCCCTTGCTGCTTTCAAACCATTTGCACTGTTACCAGTTGTTTGTTACAGTTCGGTACATATGTACCTGTACAGTTATCATTATCATATGTACCTACTATTGAACGCTGACTGCCACCGGTCATCGTGATTTACTATGCGAGGCATGCGATGCGATGTGAGGTGTGCAAAAAACTACTTCCATGTCAATATTTGTCATCATACCGAGATGTGTAACCAGGAAAAGGGGTTACCTGAGGTTTGGCTCCAATCACGGTCTGGTTCCTATGATAAAATTTCGTTTTCCACGACCTAAAATTACAATTTTCACGCCGCTTCGCGGTGTCAAATCGGTGGCTATCATCATAACGAAGCCATCGTCATCGTATTCGGCTCCTCGTAACGCTGAATTTAATTTATAGCATTTTTAGCTTATACATGGCCCACCGCCTATATTTCTGGGTTTTATCAGGAAAACCCGTAAAAAAATTCGCGCCGCTTGACGGTGCTAAATAACAAGTACCTACTATAACATGAAAATCAACATAAACAAATGCTGCAAAGGCTTACACACACGCAAAATAATGGGGGTATATTTTTTTCGTCATTTCAGCCGACCCCCCCCACTCAAAAATGCTCGGCGACGCCCCTGGTTAGATCCATTTGACGTTGATAATGCTGCATGACACTTTATATTAAAAACACACATTGTCGTCTTGTCCTGCTTTGTCCTTTCTGTCTGCAACGTCCTCCTTGTCTACATTACCGTTCTATATTTTTGATTTTGCTCTCTATATTTTCTTCTATATTTTGCATTTTGTCAATATTTCTATATTTTCTATATATTCTATAGGTATTTTGTTTGCAACGATGTTTTCAACATTTTCTTTGTCAGCTGTACAGCTCGATTCGCAAATATACCACCGGTAAAATCCGGGAGGTAGCAGCTCTGTGAGATTCTTACCGCACCCACCGGTAAAATCCGGGAGGTAGCAGCTCTGTCAGATTCTTACCGCACCCACCGGTAAAATCCGGGAGGTAGCAGCTCTGTCAGATTCTTACCGCACCCACCGGTAAAATCCGGGAGGTAGCAGCTCTGTGAGATTCTTACCGCACCCACCGGTAAAATCCGGGAGGTAGCAGCTCTGTGAGATTCTTACCGCACCCTCTGGTCGGTAATAAGCTATTATTTGTTAAATAACTACTCATTTCTAATCCCATGAACTATTTTTACAGCGACGTCAGAAGCTGAACTATGCTAATAAAAATTGTTACACATACTTATCTGTGCAATAACCCCACCACTAAGAAATCCACGTTCAGCGAATAATTTCTGTTCCGGTTTTCCCGCTGCTGGACGGAAGTTGTGCTTCAACGAATCATGGATCCTTCGGTTTTCCCAGGTGACATAACCGCCTTCTTTTTCTGCCCATCATAACGTCAGGGACGGTAGTACAGTGTGACGTCATGGACGGTAGTACAGTGTGACCACCCAGCACCAAATCCTTCAGAAGCCAGGCAACTCGTAACCTTCAAAAGACCCTGCTTTTCTCAGATCAACGCTAATTAATAATCAACTTTAGGCATTCGTAAAAACTATCGGCTAACAAAATAGCGATTGCCTATTTTAACTGAACTTTTGGATTTAACAGAACCTGCTTCCAAGCAATGGTACACGCCACACACACCCCCACACACCCCCACACACCCACACACCCACCCACCCACCCACCCACACCCACACCCACACCCACACCCACACCCACACCCACACCCACACCCACACCCACACCCACACCCACACCCACACCCACACCCACACCCACACCCACACCCACACCCACACCCACACCCACACCCACACCCACACCCACACCCACACCCACACCCACACCCACACCCACACCCACACCCACACCCACACACACACACACACACACACACACACACACACACACACACACACACACACACACACACACACACACACACACACACACACACACACACACACACACACACACACACACACACACACACACACACACACACACACACACACACACCCACACCCACCCACACCCACACCCACACCCACACCCACACCACACACACACACACACACACACACACACACACACACACACACACACACACACACACACACACACACACACACACACACACACACACACACACACACACACACACACACACACACACACACACACACACCTACACACCTACACACCTACACACACACACACACACACACACACACACACACACACACACACACACACACACACACACACACACACACACACACACACACACACACACACACACCTGGAAGGATAGGCCTGCGCTATTGACCCTCGCCCTGCTGGTCAATTCCGATCGCCAGCGCCCTCGCTACCCCGCCATACCGGCCACCACCCTGTCGCCGCCGTCTCGTCCCCGCGGGCGGTGTCCTTGAACGGGTCATGTCCTCCACCAATCAGCGCTCAGCGTACCACCGCAGCTATCGTCTGACTCTGGCTTAAGCCCAGGCTACACTACGCGTGATTGTCAAGGAAATCACGCGCGTGTTCTCCGTGTTTGCAGAACTTCTTTGACGTCCGGGATCTGCCGGTCAAACAAATCATGCAAGGAAAATAGATAAACCACTGCATTTTTTTAATCGATAAACCACTGCATAAATATCTACCAGCTTCAACACAAGTTCAACACTCACAATTTGCTCAAACGCTTCTTCACTCATCTTCCGCCACGATACTCAGCACAAATTATTCAAGTTTAGGTCTAGTATAGACTACAATACGCGAAATCAAGCAAAATTATAAAAACCCTGCAACACGCAATCTCGGAAAACACAAGTTCAGAATTTTGAACTTTTCATCGTTCCGTCCGTGACGTGTCTGCGGAATTTCCTTGACGTTTCATCCGGGATCTGCGTGATGTGCCAGTGTAGCTCACCCAATGCATTTACTATCAGCTGAACTTGCTCTGTCACGCAAATCCCGACAACACGGATAACACGCACGTGATTTTCAGGAAATCACGCATAGTGTAGCCTGGGCTTTACTGCGCATCGCGACTGTGCCCCATGGCGTCTAACTGCGTCGGTAAATATGTGTGCTGTATTACGTATGTTGCGAGTGTTGAGCGTTGTGATTCGTCTGTGGCTCAGTGTGAAGTGTGTGCGATTGTGTATTTGCGTATTGCTCCCCGTGCGCGTGTGGATGAGCTCAGGACAAAAAGGTTAGCGCTTCGCACAGCTCCAACCAAAGGCAACCAGCGGTTCACGCGGACACTGCGCAGACAGAGGGCGACTCTGCGACCGGCCAGCTAGACACGCCGCGGAATCAACATGGTGACGTACAAACATACTCGTCAGCCAGGCGTGTGACACGATCCTGTATCCTGTGTTCGATCCCCAGTGTCATGAAATTCGAGATTACGTCTAGGAAAAATTACAAATGCATAGGCAACTTGCAATACGGAAGTTGCAATTAGGAGCAATGCAATTTTAAATGCAGCAGATGTCTAAGCATGCTGTGACTGTAAGATAACTAGTTACTAAACTATACGCGACTTTAAACATGTATAGCTCCATTTTATTTTAATTCTCATTCTGTCATGATATTTTCAAACCTTGCATGCTGACATGAAGGTACGTAAATATTATAAGGGTCGCCTACAATTCAGGGTAGTTTGCAAAATTAAATACCGAAACTAGAAAGTGTTTCTTTCTTCCTGGATTCTGCTTTGTTACTGTTCAGGTGTTGATAGATCATGTTGATGAATCTGGGATCTGTTGTGGGATCTGTTGTGCTTATTTAACCCGCGCCTCGCTGGGGTCTCCAGCCGAACACATGAGCGTTCGGCTGGAGGGGGCAGATTCTGCCCTCTCGTTATCTTCCGAACCAATAACCGCAGCGAGACGCGCAAGGCGGCAATCGAAATCTCTCACTGAGACGCAGCTAAAGCATACGCGAAATTGTCAAAATAAGGTCACATGTCCGGTCATGGTCAGGTAAAATGTAAAAATTGAAGTATTTGGGTTTTTGGGCTATACTTTCCATCCAAAGTCTTAGATTGCCACAATTATCGCACAAAGTGCTCTCAAAGGTATAATGCATCACCAGCATAAACAAAAATGAAATTTTAAGCAAAGGTCAAGGTCAAGGTCAGGTCACAAAAGGTCACAGGCCTACGAAAGCCATGCGACACATGTTCTATGGGATATTTTATACGTATAATTTGAAAAACAGCCATTTTCACAACCTGATCCCATATAATGGCCCTCAGGTTAAGGTCAGGTCACCATAAGGACAACATTTGAAATTGATTAATCTAGATAAAAAGGCATATTTCTAGACTATCTTTGTCTGAGAAATACAGCGGTGGCATTTATTTGTCTGTATCTTGTCACTAAAAACAAAACAAAAAACGTAACTAAAAAAAACAACGACATGAGTTACTTATACTTAGGCAGGCATACGGCAGTCAAAAATAAAGATATTGCTTTGACATTTGGTTTGGTATCGTCCATACTTGATTCTCTAATATATCTTCCGTTTTTTAATAGCTTTAAAAAAAAGGTTTTGTGAAAATTCTGCCCTAAAAAAACACTTTTTTGAATTTTTGGAATCATAAACAAAAAATTTCAAAAATCCGAGATAGCCATTTGGAAGAAAATGGCATTTACTTCCTTTTGACGTCTTTTTTCAATTCCCAACAAAACTCAATTTTCTACGATTTTTCAAACATTTATCGTTTTTCCACCAAAAATGGCGTGACATGACGTCATTAAAACGTCATTATCTCCCAAAGTACTCAATAAATTTCACTGAAATTTGGTAAGAGAACATATAATTGATGTAGCATCATGCACTGCAAGTTTCACGTCGATATATATTATAGTTTCCAAGTTATTGAAAAAATCCTGGAAGGGGGAGACTTTGCCCCCCCCCCACCCCCAGCGGGACGCGGGTTAACAAATGTGTTAAAGGGACTGTCACACCTTTTGGAAAGTTGTCCAATCACACTTAATTGTATGTCTACATGTCAGGCGAGGTCAGCTGAACATGTTCGTGAACTTTTTTTTGGAAAAAAAAAATGTTTATCTTTGAAGATATTCAACTTTTAGTTTTAAGCGGAAAGTTGGGTTGATGACGTCATTTTTTTTTTTAATAACAGGCAAATCCTTTGTGCTGCCAAATGTATGGCACAATTTTTTGTCGACATATATTGCGCAAAAATTATATTGCGCAGAAGATTGGCTAGCACTATCAGCTGGAGTTGTTGCAGCAGTTGGCCGCCAGGGACTGCTAGTGAGCCAGGGTCTTATGACGTCGTAAGCAAATGGTACCACTAAATATTGATTGATTGATTTATAAATAAATACATATTTTGCGTTAAATATTTAACTGGTATCATTTGCTTGCGACGTCATAACACCCTGGCTCACTGGCGGTCCCTGGCGGCCAACTGCTGCAACAACTCCAGCTGATAGTGCTAGCTTCTAGATTGCGAACCACCCGAGGATCGAGAAATGAAAGACGAAAATATTCCAAGGCTGACCTTAAAACAAGTCGACTATCATTACCAGTTGGGTAAAGAGAGACGACGCTGTCGGTTTAAAGGCCCTATTCAAATACACATGGGCCTTATTTTTACAGATGTCAAAATCAAACTCGGATATCTTTTTGTTTATATCATTGTGGTTGTTTTAACTGTTACCATACTTAATTTCAATTCCAAGCCATCAAAATGGCTACCTCAACTCCAATCTAATGGTAAAGGGACTATCCCACCTTAGCATTATATTTGAGCTGCGATAGCCATTTCGATGGCTTGACATTGAAATTAAGTATGGTAGCAGTTAAAACAACCACAATTATCTAATAAAAAAGATATTAGAGTTTTATTTTGACATCTGTAAAACATAAGGCCCATGTGTATTTGAATAGGGCCTATAAACCGACAGCGTCGTCTCTCTTTACCCAACTGGTAATGGTAGTCGACTTGTTTTAAGGTGAACCTTGGAGATATTTGCTACGTTTCAATGGTTTGATAGTTGGTTTGTTTAATATTCAAAGCGCCAGAATTGTCTCGAAATAATTGTGCCCATACTTTGGCAGCGTACAGGATTTCTGTGTAGCTCTCTAGAGCTCAATATGACGTCATCATCCCAAATATTAAAACTTAAACATTTTATTAAATTGAGCACTGCTTGAGAGAAACAAATGTCACAATCGGGTTCGGCAGCAATTACTTCATATTGTGCACCACAAGCGGCGTACATTTGACAACTTTCCGGAAGGTGGGACAGTCCCTTTAAGGTGTGACAGTCCCTTTAATCTAAATCCCACTACAGTTCCCTCGTCGATTGTCGTCTCAACACTCGCATGACCCTGCAGTTCGTACTGTTTTATCGTCTTGACATGACATAGCTACCT
>JAXIVJ010010377.1:0-12500 GCA_036785665.1 Chirona hameri
ATATATATATATATATATATATATATATATATATATATATATATATATATATATATATATATATATATATATATATTATATATATATATATATATATTATATATATATATATATATATATATATATATATATATATATATATATATATAATATATATTTATATATATATATATATATATATATATATATATATATATATATATATATATATATATATATATATATATATATATATATATATATATATATATATATATATATATATATATATATATATATATATATATATATATATATATATATATATATATATATATATATATATATATATATATATATATATATATATATATATATATATATATATATATATATATATATATATATATTATATATATATATATATATATATATATATATATATATATATATATATATATATATATATATATATATATATATATATATATATATATATATATATATATATATATATATATATATATATATATATATATATATATATATATATATATATAATATATATATATATATATATATATATATTATATATATATATATATATATATATATATATATATATATATATATATATATATATATATATATATATATATATATATATATATATATATATATATATATATATATATATATATATATATATATATATATATATATATATATATATATATATATATTATATATATATATATAAATTTTTTTTTTTGGGGGGGGGGGGGCCTTTGGCCGTGGGGTGGGGGTGGGGAGGGCTTTGGCCATGGGGAGGGGGGCTTTGGCCGTGGGGGGGGGGCTTTGGCCGAGGGGCCCCCTGTTTCCCCCCCCCCCCATCCGAAAATAGCTTCCGCCGCCACTGCACTGAGCGCCATGCAGGAGGGTAAGGTAAGGGAGGGGGACGGAGGATTTGTCACGCATGGCCAGTCCAGGAGGGTAAGGGAGGGGGACGGAGGATAAAGCACGCAGGGCCAGTCCAGGAGGGTAAGTGAGGGGGACGGAGGATATGGCACGCAGGGCCAGTCCAGGAAGGTAAGTGAGGTGGACGGAGGATATGGCACGCAGGGCCAGTCCAGGAGGGTAAAGGAGGGGGACGGAGGATATGGCACGCAGGGCCAGTCCAGCAGGGTAAGGGAGGGGGACGGAGGATATGTCATGCAGGGCCAGTCCAGTCCTCGCCGGGCCGGGCCGGGGCCGTCGATAGGTTTGTGTAAGCATTTAAGCACTCCGACATGCAGCTCAGGACTGAGGACAACATCTATTCACAGATAAATTTTCTCCGAAATAGCACGGCAGTTGCCCTGTCCCGTTCTACAGAAACATAACTAGGTACCCGAGCAGAAGGTACCCATCTGAATACACCACCCGCCACGGCAGTTTCACAATAATATACCCACCATTTATGTCATGGCAAAGATAAAGACTGCATGGGAATCTGGAGAGATTAACGATACTAGATGATGGTCGACCCGTTCACCCGTTAACAAATAACAAATTACACTTTCGAAAGATACCTTGCCCCATTTACCCGCTAACTTACTGGACTGTCCTTAACGTGGACATGTGGAATTAATTCATCAATCTACACATTTACTGACCCGCGCCCGACTCGGTTAACGGGTTCATACCCGTTAACCAATCGATATTTCCCGAATACAACTAAGCAGCGGGCTAGCCGTTTCGGTTCTACCAGTTTGGTTCTACCGTTTCGGTTCTACCAGTTTGCGGCGCTGCGATCGCGAACGGCAGTGGCGCCGTCTACAGAGGCCGCGCGCGTTGTGGTGGCGCGCCCGGTACCCAGATTCTGGTGGGCGGACGCTACACGAGTGCAGGAACTGGGACGGGTATAGGAACTGGGACGGGTATAGGAACTGGGACGGGTGCGGGAATGAGAACGGGATAAGTTAACAGGGTACGGTAACGGAGTACAGAAAACGGGCAGGGAAACGGGTTACGGGAACGGAGAATAACGGAGAATGCTCGGTAGCGGGACCGACACAGAAACAGGATACAGGAACAACGGGATGCAGGGAAGAGGTAGTGAAACGCGGCACGGGAACAGAGCACGGATACAGGGACAACGGGATGCAGGGAAGAGGTAGTGAAACGCAGCACGGGAACAGAGCACGGATACAGGGACAACGGGATGCAGGGAAGAGGTAGTGAAACGCGGCACGGGAACAGAGCACGGATACAGGGACAACGGGATGCAGGGAAGAGGTAGTGAAACGCGGCACGGGAACAGAGCACGGATACAGGGACAACGGGATGCAGGGAAGAGGTAGTGAAACGCGGCACGGGAACAGAGCACGGATACAGGGACAACGGGATGCAGGGAAGAGGTAGTGAAACGCGGCACGGGAACAGAGCACGGATACAGGGGCAACGGGATGCAGGGAAGAGGTAGTGAAACGCGGCACGGGAACAGAGCACGGATACGGCAACGGGATGCAGGGAAGAGGTAGTGAAACGCGGCACGGGAACAGAGCACGGATACAGGGACAACGGGATGCAGGGAAGAGGTAGTGAAACGCGGCACGGGAACAGATCACGGATACGGCAACGGGATGAAGGGAAGAGGTAGTGAAACGCGGCACGAGAACAGAGCACGGATACAGGGACAACGGGATGCAGGTAAGAGGTAGTGAAACGCGGCACGGGAACAGAGCACGGATACGGCAACGGGATGCAGGGCAGAGGTAGTGAAACGCGGCACGGGAACAGAGCACGGATACAGGGACAACGGGATGCAGGGAAGAGGTAGTGAAACGCGGCACGGGAACAGAGCACGGATACAGGGACAACGGGATGCAGGGAAGAGGTAGTGAAACGCGGCACGGGAACAGAGCACGGATACGGCAACGGGATGCAGGGAAGAGGTAGTGAAACGCGGCACGGGAACAGAGCACGGATACAGGGACAACGGGATGCAGGGAAGAGGTAGTGAAACGCAGCACGGGAACAGAGCACGGATACAGGGACAACGGGATGCAGGGAAGAGGTAGTGAAACGCGGCACGGGAACAGAGCACGGATACAGGGACAACGGGATGCAGGGAAGAGGTAGTGAAACGCGGCACGGGAACAGAGCACCGATACAGGGACAACGGGATGCAGGGAAGAGGTAGTGAAACGCGGCACGGGAACAGAGCACGGATACAGGGACAACGGGATGCAGGGAAGAGGTAGTGAAACGCGGCACGGGAACAGAGCACGGATACAGGGACAACGGGATGCAGGGAAGAGGTAGTGAAACGCGGCACGGGAACAGATCACGGATACGGCAACGGGATGCAGGGAAGAGGTAGTGAAACGCGGCACGAGAACAGAGCACGGATACAGGGACAACGGGATGCAGGGAAGAGGTAGTGAAACGCGGCACGGGAACAGAGCACGGATACAGGGACAACGGGATGCAGGTAAGAGGTAGTGAAACGCGGCACGGGAACAGAGCACGGATACAGGGACAACGGGATGCAGGTAAGAGGTAGTGAAACGCGGCACGGGAACAGAGCACGGATACAGGGACAACGGGATGCAGGGAAGAGGTAGTGAAACGCGGCACGGGAACAGAGCACGGATACGGCAACGGGATGCAGGGCAGAGGTAGTGAAACGCGGCACGGGAACAGAGCACGGATACAGGGACAACGGGATGCAGGGAAGAGGTAGTGAAACGCGGCACGGGAACAGAGCACGGATACAGGGACAACGGGATGCAGGGAAGAGGTAGTGAAACGCGGCACGGGAACAGAGCACGGATACAGGGACAACGGGATGCAGGGAAGAGGTAGTGAAACGCGGCACGGGAACAGAGCACGGATACGGCAACGGGATGCAGGGCAGAGGTAGTGAAACGCGGCACGGGAACAGAGCACGGATACAGGGACAACGGGATGCAGGGAAGAGGTAGTGAAACGCGGCACGGGAACAGAGCACGGATACAGGGACAACGGGATGCAGGGAAGAGGTAGTGAAACGCGGCACGGGAACAGAGCACGGATACGGCAACGGGATGCAGGGAAGAGGTAGTGAAACGCGGCACAGGAACAGAGCACGGATACGGCAACGGGATGCATGGAAGAGGTAGTGAAACGCGGCACGGGAACAGAGCACGGATACAGGGACAACGGGATGCAGGGAAGAGGTAGTGAAACGCGGCACGGGAACAGAGCACGGATACAGGGACAACGGGATGCAGGGAAGAGGTAGTGAAACGCGGCACGGGAACAGAGCACGGATACAGGGACAACGGGATGCAGGGAAGAGGTAGTGAAACGCGGCACGGGAACAGAGCACGGATACAGGGGCAACGGGATGCAGGGAAGAGGTAGTGAAACGCGGCACGGGAACAGAGCACGGATACAGGGACAACGGGATGCAGGGAAGAGGTAGTGAAACGCGGCACGGGAACAGATCACGGATACGGCAACGGGATGCAGGGAAGAGGTAGTGAAACGCGGCACGGGAACAGAGCACGGATACGGAAACGGGATGCAGGGAAGAGGTAGTGAAACGCGGCACGGGAACAGAGCACGGATACAGGGACAACGGGATGCAGGGAAGAGGTAGTGAAACGCGGCACGGGAACAGAGCACGGATACGGCAACGGGATGCAGGTAAGAGGTAGTGAAACGCGGCACGGGAACAGAGCACGGATACAGGGACAACGGGATGCAGGGAAGAGGTAGTGAAACGCGGCACGGGAACAGAGCACGGATACAGGGACAACGGGATGCAGGGAAGAGGTAGTGAAACGCGGCACGAGAACAGAGCACGGATACAGGGACAACGGGATGCAGGGAAAAGGTAGTGAAACGCGGCACGGGAACAGAGCACGGATACGGCAACGGGATGCAGGGAAGAGGTAGTGAAACGCGGCACGGGAACAGAGCACGGATACGGAAACGGGTTGCAGGAAAGTGAGTGTGGCAGCGGAAGTTTATGTGTTTCGTATCACTGTGATAACGAAAAATATAATGTTACATAAACTCAGAAAACATTTACAGTTAGCTCACAATCAGGGGCGGATCCAGGGGAGGGGGTGGGGGCAACGGGGCTGGCATCCCCCCATGAAAGTTGGCGCCCCTGCGCCGAAGGCATAGGGGCACTAGTTTTGCGCCGAAAGCGCAATCTGGGCGGCGCCGGCGCACTAGGAGTGACACATTACGCGCCTCAGGAGACACCTGATGCCTTCACACATCAGCGTTATCATAAACTAGACACGCACAGAATGCCCTCTTACAGTGACGGAACTTTTGCAGCCAGTGACGATCCTTATCCGGCCAGTGACGGCGCCCCTCCGGCCAGTGACGGCGCTCCTCCGGCCAGAAACGGCGCCCTTCTGGCTAGTGACGGCGCTCCTCCAGTCAGTGATGGCGCCCCTCTGGCTAGTGACGGCGCCCCTCCGGCCAGTGTCGGCGCCCCTCCGGCTAATGACAGCGCCCCTCTGGCCAGTGACGGTGCCTCTCCGGGTAATGACGGCGCTCCTCTGGCCAGAGACGGCGCTTCTCCGACTAATGACGGCGCCCCTCTGGCCAGTGACGGCGCCCCTTCGGCCAGTGACGGCGCCCTTCTGGCCAGTGACGGCGCTCTTCCGGCCAGTGAGGGCGCACCCTGTCATAGACAGGATGCGCCCTTCGGGCAGTGACGGCACTGTTGCGGCCAGTGACTCCGGCAAGTGACGGCGACCCTCTGGCTAGTGATGGCGCCTCACCTGTGCCTTTTGTCCCCCCCCCCCCAACTTTGAGCACATGGCACTGCCCTCAAATTTCAAGCACTTCAAACCGAGTACACACCTCAAGCACCTTCAATAGTAAGAATACAGTTAGCCAGGGAATAAAATCAAAATTTCACGCCGCCCCGCGGCGCAATTGCAGCGGCGGCGCCACCGGAGGGGGCAGGAGAGGCAGTCTCCCCCTGTCGTCGGGCAGGTGGGACATATCTTTTTGCCCCCTGCCATTTAAGGAGGCTCCTCCATGCTTTAAAAGGGCCCCATCTCGCAGGCCCCATCGCGGAGGTCACAGGGGCCCCTGGCAGCCAGACTGGGTCATATGGTGGTCAGAGGGAGCATTTGAAGGCCGGAGCCAGAGGGGAGGTCTCCGGCCATCTGGAGTCCAGAGGGGAGGTCAGAGGGGACCTATGGAGGGCGGAGGTGGCCCCTGGAGGCCAGAGAGAGGGTTCTTTAGAGGTCAGAAAGGCCACTGAAGGCCAAAGGGGCCCTCTGGAAGCTAGAGGCCCTCTAGAGGTCATAGGCCAAGGGGCCCCTGTAGGCCAAAAGGGGTCTTATGGAGGTCAGAGGTGTCCCTGAAGTCCAGAAGTGGTCCTCTGGAAGCCAGAGAGGAGCCCTATGGAGGTCAAAGGCCCATACTCAAATGGAAGTCCCCTCTCAAATAGAGGTCCCTTACATTTTGACTTGCCCCCCCCCCCCCTCCTGACAAAAATCCGTGTCGTCACCCCTGCGCAATTGCAATTAACATGCAATTGTGTACGGGTTAAACAAATTATAAATTCGCACCGTTTCGCTGGGCATTTATGTTTTGTTTATATGTTGCTACTTTCCCATATAATTGGGCAAAATAGTTCGCTTTATCACTTTGTTACCGCACTCTTAAGCGCAAAAAAAAACATTTTAGAGGTCATAGAGGAAAAAATGCACATCCAGGGCATAAGATTCAAAATTTTCGCGACGCTCCACGGCGCAATTCTTTTAACCCTATTTGTAACAGGCTCCTGGCAAGGGGCCAAGGGGCAATCCTAACTCTCAATCCGAGTTAGGATTGAGACATTAGACTATTTGTAACAGGGGGGGGGGGGGGGCGGATTCCGCCCCCCGGAGATCTCGAGATCTACCCGTCCGATTTTCAAAAATGAACCGGTGTTTGGTTCCCCTCAACACGATCTACATTTCTAAATAATAAAGAAATATACATTTGGGATAGGGGGGCAACAGGGGGGCAAAAACTACAAATTTTAGTGGTATTTTTGATCCAACATAGCTTTCATGTTTATCGACCGATTTTAACAGAACCAAAATGAATCGATAGAGATTGAATTGGAAATTGATATATGATGGTGACGTTTGCAAATTCAAAAATCGTAGGCGTGTGCAGGTCACTAAATATGGGGGTGAAGTATATGCGTAATAAAACCATTTTTTGATGTTGTTTTTTTTATAAATGAAATGGTATGTGATTGAGACATTAGACAAAACAGTTATAAATAATATTTATTGCCATAGGCGGTACCAGGTTAGTGAAAAGGGGGGTAAAATTTGGAAAAAAATATTAACCGCAGACAAGTTGCTACCCAGCGCTATAAATATGTTACTGATCGTAGATAGTTCCTTTTTGCATGTTATACTTCATCATAGGCGTATCCAGGATCCAAACTGGGGCGGCGCAAGACCTTTTGATAAGTATATTATCCGCTATTATGATACTAACTAGTCAACACTGACTATTTCACTTACAACTTCAATTAACATTGCTTACCCCCCCTTTTACCCTACCTGGACTCGCCTATTATCTTATAATCGTTCGTAGAGTAGCCTGTTGTGCGTGTTTCATCCGAAAACTGCAGTATGTTATGTAATTGTACGCCCATGCCTCTTAGTTTCCTTGCAATAATATGACCCCCTTTCTTCCATTCCTGAGCACGCCTCTGCAAAAAATGGATTTTTCCCTTTTCTGGCCTCATATGTGCATATATCATTATAAGCTAAACGTCTATTGCGCCATTATCGCTGGCATATCGTCATCACCATGCCAGTCACCCCCCTTTTCATGTTCCTGAACACGCCCCTGAAACTCTATATATAATACATTATGCAAATAATGGAAGCAGAAGCTATCTTTTACATCTTGATAGCTATAAATGCCCCTTACATTGCTCTATTGGCTTCCCGCCAAGCATTGAATACTTCCTGGAAACCCCCCCCCCCCCTTTCAAGCCCCTGAAACCGCCTCTGCCATGCAATTTTTATAATATTTCATTAACATCAACTAATTTGCACTTGTTGCAATCACCGTAAACGGATGTAACTCCTTCATACTTGAGGCAGTTAGGAAGAAACCGTGGAAGATCGCATTTCCGTATTATCGCCAAATGTCGCCCCCGAACCCACCCAAAACTGTGCCCTGGAACCGCCTCTGTTCAGGTTAAGAACTCAAAATTTTGACTCCAAATGCGGAGTTCAATTCTATAAAAAGCTCCAAAATTTAATGGGCCTGCTCCCAACCGTTCTGGAGATATCTGGGAAAAACATGAGGGGGGGGGGGGGCGGAATCCGCCCCCCCCCTGTTACAAATAGGGTTAAGAGTTCCAGGGATTGGGCCTAAAAAATATTCGAAGTTGGTATAGCTGATTCCAAACTGGTGTCGCTGGCTCCAAAGATGAAATGGCAGACCCTTCAGTTTACTAACTCCAGCTCCTAAAAGTAGCTATGGCCTATGCCATACCCGCCATACTGCATTCTCCATCCATGTAACGTGCCTTTTCATCCGTTTTGTTTGGCCCTTTCAACGCTTGGGAAGGGGCCCTTTTAACCCTCGAGAAGGGGGCCCTTTCGGAGCGCCGTCCCCCCTGGACGAAATCCTGGCTAAGTACCTGTGTGTACTGTGGTTAATTAACAGCCATGTCACTGCAACTTAGCAGTAATGCGCATGTATAAGTCGCTCAGTTTTTTTTTTTAGAAGCGGAAAGTGCGCTCACTTAATCAACAAATCACCTCTCTTGGCAGTGGCGTCGCCAAACAATTTTTAGTGTGTGTGTGTGTGTGCGCGGGGGGGGGGGGCATGGGTTTGGGGGCCGGGGGGGGGGGGACTCCGGCCGGAGCAATCCTGGGCGGGGGGGGGGCACCCCCACCCTCCAGTAGCGACGCCCTTGTCTCTATAGGTACCACTGACACAGCAAGTAGCAGGAGTATCCCGAGGCAAGTTGGCAGTGGCGCACCCGAGGGGGGAGGGGTCAAAAGGGTCAGCTGACTTCCCCCCCCCGAAATTTATGAGGGGCACGCATAAAAAGGACCCGTATTCTGGCCCATATATGGCAGGGCCCGGTCTTGGGCAGGTCTGATCGAGGCAGGGGCCCGCGGTGCTGGCAAAGGCGTGATAAGGGGCTCGGTCAGGACGATGGCCCGGTCCTTGCATATTCTTGATGCGGGCCCGTTTCTGGTAGGGGCCCGATCTTCGTCAGGCCCGATCGAGGCAGGGCCCGGTGCTACCCATTCCCCTCTTTCCGTCCGCAGGAAAACGACTGTGTTTGGTTATCACTGTATTCGTGGACACGATCAGTAGCACATCCACGCGCGAGCGTCACCTCCACTCAACTGACCTTGGGCGGCGCTGCTGCGCCGTCCCGCGCCCCGGCCGCCCACACAGGCGGATCCAGGACGGTCGGGAGTGAGGGTAGATCACACATATCACAACACCTACCCCCCCCCCCCCCCCCCCCCCGGACGCTGAGGCTGGAACGATAACTGCGTCTCAAGTTCACATACAACTCAACAGCCACGCACAGCTACGCACCAATAACATAGAAACAAATATGTATCACAATAGAACACAGCTCGCCCCAGGTAGCTATCGTATTTAAGTTTCGTATGTTTTGACTCTCCAACGTACGTGCAGACGGTGCGCGGCCCACGTGGCCGCGTACTGCGCCGCAGGGCTGGCCGCGCCGGCACAGTGCCGGCTGTGGCTGCAGGTAGCGGCTTCAGCGCGCCAGCTCCACCTGCCGCCCGGTCCCGCGACTGCTGAGTCGGCTGAGTCAGCGGCCGCCGCGCATCGCTACCCGCCGCACGCGGGCCCGGCACCGTCTCCGATACCAGCGGGTGGTGTGGCCGCAGGAAACGGCGATTTCGCCAGTACAGACTGCCGCGCCGTCCCGAACGCATGCAGCTCGGCATTTAAACCGAGAACGATCGGCGGGCGCTGATGGCCACCACGACGCCGGTGCGTTCCATCGTCCTGTGACCAGGTCCTGGACATCCAGCCTGCAGCCCATGCCGAGACAAGACAGGGGACGGGTATCCCTGTCGTGACGCTGCCGGGCGTCTTGATGCAGCTCGTCCGCTCGCGCGTCACAGTCGTCCGCCATCCGCTGACCCTGCGGTGCGAAAGCGCGATGATGCACCGACAGGGGCGTCCGGACGGGATGGCCGAACAGCACCTGAGCCGGTGACCTTCCGTCGGCACTCGGGGTGTTGCGGATCTCGAGCAGGCCTCGATCCAGCTGCTCCTCGTCGAACGTTCCTCCCTGTGACGCGGCGATCATCAGCTTTTTGAAGGACTTAACGACTGCCTCGGCGTGTCCGTTGGACTGTGGGTGACCCGGCGATGACATCTGATTGCGAACCTCCCATTTCTCCAGGAAACGGCGCATTGTTGACGAGGCAAACTGCGGTCCTCCATTGCTCCGCAGAACGGCAGGCATCCCCATCAGAGAGAAGAGGTGGCGAAGCTCGCGAGTCAGCTGGTCAGCCGACGCGGTTCGATGGCACAAGGAGACGTACGGCCATTCGGACAGCCTCGGCGCATACTAGGAACGTGCGACCAGCGACGTGAAAATAGTCCGCGGAGACAGACTCGAATACGCGTGAAGGCGCCGGATCTTCCTGCCACATCGGCTTTCGTGGCCGACTGGGCCGCATCGTGCGGCACACGTCGCAGGCTGACACGATGATTGCGACGTCGCGATCTATATCGGGCCAGTAGACACAGAGGCGCGCGCGTCTGCGGGTCCTCTCGACTCCCTGATGTGACGCATGCAGCTGGCGCAGCACATCCCGCCTCATGTCTGACGGAATGACGAGCCTCGACCCGCACACCAACAGACCATCGTACACTGCCAGCATGCTGCGCACGCCCCAGTATGCAAATCGGATTCCCTTTGGGAGCGTAGGTTCGCGTCCTACCGACCTCGCCATGTTTGGTTATCACTGTATTCGAGGACACGAGCAGTATCACATCCACGCGCGAGCGTCGCCTCCACTCAACTGACCTTGGGCAGCGCTGCTCCCGGCCACCCACACGGGTGGATCCAGGACGGTCGGGAGGGAGGGTAGATCACATATATCCCAACAGACTGCATCAGCTCCCCAATACTCGTCCCGGCCTTCTCCCCAATACTCGTCCCCCTTCTCCCCAATACTCGTCCCGGCCTTCTCCAATTTCTCCCATCCACAATAAAGCGGCTAGTGTTGCGTTTTCTTCCGTATATTAACAACGACAACAATACCACAGGCGAACACTCGGCCACGACGACCGACCCGCTCACGGCACTCCCCAGTTCCCGAGTGACCACCGACCACCGCACCGGCCTCACTCTGCGCTCGCCTGACCGATGCCCCCGAGGCATCGGTCGCAGAGGCGGACCGAGCCCACCGGCCGGTCGGGAGACCGGGCCGGGGACACACCAGCTACACTCTCTCTTATAACCTCCGCCTCTCCTCCTGTCGACAGTGAAGCAGCTGCAGGGCGGGTGGAAGTACTACTTCAAGGTGTTAGATCACATCCCCTCGGGCAGCACGGCCAGTGAGGAGGTGATGCACGAGGTGCCGGAGCATGTGCAGCAGAAGGCGGTCACCGCAGCGCTCGTCGGCGGTCTGCTGCTGCTTATCGTCTCCATCATCCTCTCCATCTGCACGGTCAAGATATGCAACAAACGCAAACGGCGCAAACAAGAGAAAGGTCGGTAGAGTGAGGGAGGAGAAGGTAGAGGGGAGGAGGGCCAGTCGAAAGTCAGCAGAGGAGATGAGAGGAACAGTGGCTGTGTTGGTAGAATGAATATCTTGCAGGCGCGTGAGGAGTTGATGTCGCGCGATCGCATGGTAGCAGTCTTTTAATAAATTCCATTAGTGTGTGTGCCATTATAAGTGTTGAATTTGGTTAATTTTATCGAGTGTTAATCTGAGCATTATTATAATTATTAGTAGGAAGAAGTATAACCTTATGCTCATATTATGTGAAAAATATCGAAATAAAATCAACAATATATTTTCGGCTATGAGCCTTCTTCAGTGTATCTCATGGATCTGATGATCCACTGAAGAAGGTTCATAGATGCAAATATATTTAGGATTCTCTTTCGATATTTTTCACATAACATGAGCTTCTTCCCACTAAGTTATACTTCTTCCTACTAAGAATTTGGTTAGGTTAAAATAGATGATTAGGAAAAAATAACGAATAGAGGATAACTTGGACGCTGTTTGTGTTATTGAAATTAGTGTTGTGTTCATACTCGTACCTCTATGTTGTCCATATATAGAGACGATTTACCCAGAGACACTCTGTATCATCACTATCAATACACCGATACTGCAGCCAGCCCATCACACGAGTATCGCAGCGTGGTGTCCTCAACACACCGATACTGCAGCCAGCCCATCACACGAGTATCGCAGCGTGGTGTCCTCAACACACCGATACTGCAGCCAGCCCATCACACGAGTATCGCAGCGTGG
>JAXIVJ010010377.1:17500-47421 GCA_036785665.1 Chirona hameri
CATCGCTTGCTGCGCATACGTTGCGAGGACTGCCCCGTGGTTTATCCGCTCCTGGGAGAGGGTGGTGCGGAGCCACGACTTCAGCCTCCGCAGCATGCTGAAGCTCCGCTCCGCTGTGCAGGACGTGGCTGGCGCCGTCAGAAGGAGCTTCACCAGAACGGTGCACTCCTCTAGCAGGGTGCGCCTCTCTCCTTTGCCCTCAATCAGCAGATCCACCACGTCCTGCACCGAACACAGGCGCGTACCCCGCGCCTGACAGATGTCGTGGAGCATCGTTGTGTGGAGCTGCAGTCGCGATGCGTTGAGTCCATAAAACTCGGCTGTTGCGCAGATGGCTTGTTGGTCGCCTGTGAGCAGGGCCCGCTCACCGGCTGCCAGGATGTGGTCATCTGATCTGGAGCCCTCACTGTACCTACAGCAGATGGCCCGGTCCAACCGATCGACAGCCTCCAGGTACAGCCGCTTGAAGTGGTCTTGCGGTGTCTTTGGGTGTGTTGGCTCGCTTCCGCTGTCCAGCCTGCGTGGCGGGCGCACCTGCCGCCTCAGTCTGGGCTCCTCCAGCTCCAGCCTGGCAGCCTCGGCCACCGTCTTCTCCCAGAACTCGCCGTGCCGTTGACGCTGCCCGGCAATGGCTTCCGAGAGCCCTTTGAGCAGGGCCAGGTTCGCTGCGACGGTCTGCCGCGATCCCTGAACGGCCCGCATGACCGGAGTCGTCATCCTCAGCAGATGTAGGGCGAGGTTGACGCCGTAGAAGAAAGAGAAGTCGCTCATGCGGCTGGCGAAGCCGTTAGCCTTGGACTTTGCCTCAGGTCGAGCGGTCCTGTCTGCGGCGAGTACCAGCAGGCTGTCCCGCAGCGGGTTGTAGTTCGACATGATGGACTCCAAGGCCCCCTCGCTACACGTCCAGCGAGTAGGGCACAGTGGCCGGAGAGCGGTCGAGGACCCCATGCTCGCTAAGTTTACCAGTCGCTTTGGAGAGTCTCGATAGAATGTGATGAGATTGGATGCCGCATGAATAGCGTCCCGCAGCTCAGGGATACCATCAAGGCAGTCCTTCACGACCAGATTGAGGCGGTGCGCAGTACAGTGCACGTAAATGGCACGGGGCTCCAGCTCCTTGATGCGCGCCTGCACCCCTGTGAAAGACGCGAGACGCGAACTGTTGTACCATATTTGTACAAACTGCTTCCATAGCTAATGCTACTGATCCAGATGAAATGGGTAAGGTGCGAATCCATGGGCGGCCATCGGGGTCATCGCCGCCCCCCCCCCCCTAACGAATGAAATCGGACAAAATGTAAACCACATTCACCGACTTTGAAGTAGATTTAAGTAACATTAACTTAATGTTTTTAAAGCAGTTTGTAATGCACATGCAAGCTAAATCTTATGATTATTTTGGAATTCGCACTACGAATAGATTCCCAATACCTTCCGAAGTGATCTACAAATTTGAAAAGTAAAGTTTTGAAACAAACTAGATGCATTTATAAAAGTCATTGCAAATTTTACTTTTTAGTAACACGTCGTTTGATTTGAAAGCCACCTCATGCCATTGACATACCCTGGAATTCGCCAGCCATGTTGCTTGCACCATCATAGCACTGCCCCCGCAGGCCGCTGATGGGCAGCTGAAGACGCTGCAGAGCGTCTTGGATGAGACTGGCCAGCGCCTGTCCGGTTGTGGATTCGGTACTGTAGAGACCGAGGAACAACTCCTCCGCCGTGAGGTTCTCGGTGATGTACCGGACACAGATTGCAACTTGCTCCTTCTGGGAAGCGTCCGTGGTCTCGTCCACGATGATGGCGAAGACTTCCGCTCGGGCAACCTCGGCGCTGAGCTGTCGCAGGAGGGTGTGGGCCAGCTGTCTCTGAATCTGACGCTGTATCTCTGATGATAGGAACATCTGCTGTCGATTTTGTTGTCGCTCCAGCCACTTGGCCAACTGAGGACTCTCCAGAGCCATAGTGCGCAAAAGCTGGCGCAAGTTGCCCGTGTCTTGATCCCGACGTCGAAGGGGAAGACCTTGCGCTGAGAGAAGGATGATGGCGTGGAAGATGTGGCGCAGGGCTACCCGGTTGTGTTGTTGCTCCCTCTGTTTGCCCGTTAGCAGCAGCATCGCGGTCGAGCTGGGAGATCCTGCCTGTGCCAGCCTCTTCACCGCCTCCCTGTGGCAGTTGGTGTCTTCATGTCTGATGAACTTCAATGTGGCGTTTCTCCACGAATCAAAACCACGACATATGAATGCTCCATCGCGCTTTGTTATTCCACCCAGCAGGCCACGCTGTTCAGCCTCTGCACAGTTAGCACAGGTAGCCATCCGGCGGACTCTGTCGTACTGGAGCCATGCGAACCGTTTCCGCCAGTGAGGCTTGTACGAGCCGGCCTGAGCAGGACGGGAGCGCCGAGGACGGGGCTCTGGAAACGCAGAATTACATTTTTGGAATTGGGTTGGATACATTTCATTGATATCAAGCGGCAATCATGGTTCCGGTTCCGACTTTAAAGGCTTTACATCTCTCAATAAAGGTGACGTAGTTTGTATTTTGTATTCAAAATCATAGTAATACCGAGAAGAATCTACGTGTAGGAAAAAGGCATTTATAAGCGGACATATCTACGCTACAGACAAATGATCACCTAATTCTATAATGTATTATGTAAGTGGACTCATCCCAGTTCCTAACTACTCAGACTTCAGCTCATAGGGCAGATTATTAATGTGCATACGAATATATAACTTTAATACATGCGCCGTTTCGACGTATGCATGTTAAATGCGTCATCCAAGTGACATATACTTGGTGGTATCTGTTCATATCACTCGCAATGATCACATCTTTTATGAATGCCTCGTTAGACTGATGCATGCCATTCGATGTAACTAATAGGATGGTTAACCAGTGGCGGCTCGTCATATGAGGCAACTGAGGCCGGGCCTCACCTATTATTTAGGAAGAATGTGCTTTGAAATATTCATTGGTTGCCATAGAAAAAAGATGTGCGAGTGATTTCCATTCTGCACATCGCAGTACATTTTATTATGGCATATCACCGAAATTCTCCGGCTCTTCCATCACCCGCCAGTACGTTTGCCATACTACAGCAAACCACTACGAGCCGACTGAGGCCCGGCCGGCCTGCCGCCTCACCGCCTCCGCCCGTTCAGCCCAGCTACTGAGGCACCAGCGGGCGAACGCCGCTCAACCGACGCTGCCGCGCTGTGCCGACCAATGGTAGCCATCTGAGGCCCGGATGTTTTAAGCCTCAAAGCGATTATTCGGCTCCTAGGCGCCACATTTTTGTTTGAAAACTATCATCTGTTATCCATATTATGTTTTATTATCGTACCGCAGTCTGCTAGCGTCGGCGGCGGGCAGACCGTTGCCGGCCGAGTAAAGCGGCAACTTTTGAATCCCCTGCAACCGTGTGACGATGTTTCCATCGAACTGCGGTGTTCTTTAGATAAGTGAATATTCATCACCATAAGGATACAGGACATTCTTCAATATTACATGAGATATAACTTAATTTTGGCGTTATAATTCGTTACGGGTATGTGATGCTCCAGCAAATATCGCAGCGCGCGGCTTCATGTTTTTTTTCTTCGTTTTTTTTTTGGGGGGGGGGGGAGGGGAGGGGACGGGTTCCCGCCCACCCCGTAGTCTGGCCTATAGCCATATGCCGCCGCGGGTGGGGAGGGGAACCACCCCCCTTCGGGGCGGGGAACCGAATGACTTGCGCCAGTAGCCAGACTCGAACCCGGAACTGGATTCCGAGTCCAACGCTCTACCAACTGAGCCACCCGGCCCCCCGGCTGCATGGTCCCAGGCCCGGCTGAGGCCGCCGCCAGTCCGGCCTCCAGAGGCTGGCGCAAATGCGCATGCGTAATACGATCTGCTCGAAGGCTCAGATTCCAATGCTGCCGCGAGGTGTCAGCCCAGGCACTAGATGGCGCCAGGTGCAACTTTTTGTTAAAAGCTGCCGGTTTTCTTTGCGTAGAGAACTGTGGCTGTAATCTGTATATAGTAGAGCTATGATTGAAAGCAAAGTCTTTGATATAATTTCCGAACTAAAGAGTTAAGATTTTGGCACCGCCGGATTCAATGGAGACCAAAAGGACACTCCCAAACGCCTGAAATCGGCCGTAAATTGGCTTACGTTCTGACATGATTTGAGAGAAAACCTAAGTAACTTGAACGGCTTATTTCATATTTGTTTCAGAATCTTAGGAACGTCATGAAAAGTGTGGGGGTGAAACTTCGATCTCGTCTTGAGTGAACCCCAACCCCCTATGCAAAATGTATTTGCGTAGGTATTTGAGCTCCTCTCGTCTTGATCTACATTTTACTGACCCAAATTTTCCTTATTAGACAAAAATAAAGATCTTATCAATAATTCTGAACAAATAGTGGGAGCATGGCCCCCGCCCCCGTTCTTACGCCTGTGATTTGTTAAGTTTGTTAACTAAACTCGCAAGTCGCAGCTGCTCCTCCGTTGCAACTTCTGGACTTGGGCCTCAGGTACTTTGAGGACCACGAGCCGCCACTGTGGTTAACCCGTTCGCCCGTTAACTCGTTAATGATTGAATGCAAAATTGAATGATTGAAGGATTTGATGCACTCACACCATGAGGATAGAGAGCGCTTGTGACGACAGCCGACAAGCAACCACCGATGTTCTGTGCCCTCTATATGAACTGACCGTCCACGGTGTCCTCGTCGCCACTGTTGGGCGGAGCAGCGCTCGACGCTAGGCGGCCGCTGGTCACGGTCGGCTCAGGAGCGGCGGCAGCCGGTCCGGGGCAGGACGGGAGAGGATCTGTCAAGGACAGTTTGAAATCAGTGAGATGAACGGATTGGATGTATTCACACCATGAGGATAGAGAGTGCTTGTGACGTCAGCCGACAAGCAACCACCGATGTTCTGTGCCCTCTATATGAACTGACCGTCCACGGTGTCCTCGTCGCCACTGTTGGGCGGAGCAGCGCTCGACGCTAGGCGGCCGCTGGTCACGGTCGGCTCAGGAGCGGCGGCAGCCGGTCCGGGGCAGGACGGGAGAGGATCTGTCAAGGACAGTTTGAAATCAGTGAGATGAACGTATTGGATGCATTCACACCATGAGGATAGAGAGCGCTTGTGACGACAGCCGACAAGCAACCACCGATGTTCTGTGCCCTCTATATGAACTGACCGTCCACGGTGTCCTCGTCGCCACTGTTGGGCGGAGCAGCGCTCGACGCTAGGCGGCCGCTGGTCACGGTCGGCTCAGGAGCGGCGGCAGCCGGTCCGGGGCAGGACGGGAGAGGATCTGTCAAGGACAGTTTGAAATCAGTGAGATGAACGGATTGGATGTATTCACACCATGAGGATAGAGAGCGCTTGTGACGACAGCCAACAAGCAACCACCGATGTTCTGTGCCCTCTATATGAACTGACCGTCCACGGTGTCCTCGTCGCCACTGTTGGGCGGAGCAGCGCTCGACGCTAGGCGGCCGCTGGTCACGGTCGGCTCAGGAGCGGCGGCAGCCGGTCCGGGGCAGGACGGGAGAGGATCTGTCAAGGACAGTTTGAAATCAGTGAGATGAACGTATTGGATGCATTCACACCATGAGGATAGAGCGCTTGTGACGACAGCCGACAAGCAACCACCGATGTTCTGTGCCCTCTATATGAACTGACCGTCCACGGTGTCCTCGTCGCCACTGTTGGGCGGAGCAGCGCTCGACGCTAGGCGGCCGCTGGTCACGGTCGGCTCAGGAGCGGCGGCAGCCGGTCCGGGGCAGGACGGGAGAGGATCTGTCAAGGACAGTTTGAAATCAGTGAGATGAACGTATTGGATGCATTCACACCATGAGGATAGAGAGCGCTTGTGACGACAGCCGACAAGCAACCACCGATGTTCTGTGCCCTCTATATGAACTGACCGTCCACGGTGTCCTCGTCGCCACTGTTGGGCGGAGCAGCGCTCGACGCTAGGCGGCCGCTGGTCACGGTCGGCTCAGGAGCGGCGGCAGCCGGTCCGGGGCAGGACGGGAGAGGATCTGTCAAGGACAGTTTGAAATCAGTGAGATGAACGGATTGGATGCATTCACATCATGAGAATGCCGAGAATGGAAAAGTGAAGTGGCTTTAATGGATGACCTACGAACTGTTTCTGTTCACTGGTATGTCTTTGTGATATGAACTTTCATAGACGGGAGGTTCATAGACTTTTGTCCATGCAAAATGTAATATCAGTAAAGCCTCTGCAAAATGCCCGCAAGAACGTGCAACTTTGAGTATTACCAATCAAAGCAAAATAGACAATGAGGTTGACATTTATGCATGAACTAACCATCAGCAGAACGTCTGCCACATGCAAAATGGTGCAGTTTCTGGCATTTCGCAGCCTGAGCGGCCAGCTCTTTTTCTTTTTTTCGTCTCCGTTTTTGGGAGCCACTTGCGTTTCTCCACATCGTGTTAACAAGTGGATGTCACCTGCGAATCAAGGGAGTGAATTACCCAATACTATGCTAATGCTTCCATAAATGTGCTCGTGTTGACCTTGCAGTGAGATGGAAGATACAGTGGAGCAACTGTTAACCTGTTTGACACATCAAATCGTGTGAAAACATGATGCCTGGTCCTGGATATCAAGGAAATGGAATGGAAGTCATAACATAAATAATATTGACTAGGTGCTTGCATTCAGCTTAGATAGGCACCAACCGGTGTGGTTTCCAATTTAGTCTAGATAAAAAGTTTCAAAGTTATTGCTGGCATTGCCAAATTGGGAGTGGAGGAGGCAGGCTGAAACTTGGTGGTAAGCATAGCACACGTGTGTGTTTGTTATCAGCACAGGAACATGACACCATTTCTGATGCAGTGCCAACTGCCGGCCCTGCTTCAAAGGCACATATACAGCCCCATAGGGCATATGATACTTGTCAAGTGCCACTTATGACTCACTGTCCTCAATGCACCATCACACTGCTTGCATCAGGATATTTGCACTTCACACTATTTACACAGGAAACAAAGAAACACAAATCAAAATAATGCATGTCACAGGACAACCGGACCTAAAACTATTACATGATTAGCCATTAGGTAGTGTATAACTACAGCAGATCCTAATCAAGAGGGTGGCCTATCCGACCTCAAGATGTGGGTCGAGGAGTCCATCCGATGCCTTCAAAACTGGTTCGAAGCTAACAGCCTAGAAATGAATCCGGACAAGACTGACTTTGCTCTTATTGGTACAAAATCCTCCCTCAAAATGGCGAACAATTTCAGCATAAACGTCTCTGGCTCGACCGTCATCCCATCCCCTACCATCAAAGTGTTGGGAGTCTTCCTCGACCAGCACCTCAACTGGGATCCTCATGTATCCGTGGTGGTGCGGAGGTGCAATGCCATCACCGCATCTCTGTATAAAATCTGCCATCACCTCACTCCTGACGTCCTTAAACTCCTCGTCCAAACACACGTTTTTCCTCATATCCTTTACTGCCTGTCCGCCTGGGGAGGGGCTGCCCAGTGCCGTCTGCATCGCGTTCAGAGGTGCCTGAACTTTGCCGCTCGGCTCGTCACCGGCGTGCGACGTAGTGACCATATTTCGCCAGCTCTCGCGTCTCTCGGGTGGGAGAGAGTAGAGGTACTGGTCGCCCGACACGACTGTACCAACGTGCACAAAGCCCTGATTAGTCAACAGTGGCATAGGGCGCTGCGTAACATGTTTACCAAGCGGTCTGACGTATCGGCCAGGAGCACTAGGGCTGCCGACGCCGGAGACCTTCATCTCGCAAAATGTAGACTGAATCAGACCCAGAAGGGTTTCTCGCACCGAGCAGTCCGCACGTGGAATGCGCTGCCACCAGCCGTGAAAGCCGCTCCGTCCAGGCGCGCATTTGTAGCCGCATTGGCAATAACCGAGTGCGTGACGTGAGCGAGTGCCACCAAATAGCCCGGCAAGCTATTTTCCCATCAGTGCCTACTGCCTATGCAAACTGTATTGTGTCGTGTACTACAAATGTCTTTACCACATGTACAGGAACCGTAATAGCCACGTTGTGGATGGTCTCCTAAATAAGTGAAATGAAATGAAATGAGGTACCGATCCTGACCGCCAAGGTACTAAGCTATGGAAAACATCATTTTTATCCGATCAGCGACTTGGGTGCACTATATTTAAAAGGAAGGACAGAAGGTCAATTTCCACTCGAAGAACAGACACACATTACAGTTCAAACTTCAAACTTTATCAAGCTTTTATCCTAACCTCACCTCACCTCACCTCACCTCACCTAACCCTTGGAGCCAGTTTTTTTAAGAAGTCCATCGGCCGAAATCCTCAATATGTTTTGACGTTTCGGTGATTTTAACTAAGTCATTTACGGTGACGAAGTTAGTCATTTTGGTGACGGGATTAATTTATTCCCGTTTTTGTTTGTGAAGTAAAATGCCTGCGATTTGTTCAGCTGACAAGGTACCTACTGAGATCCTAGTGGATGTTTTGGTTTACCCCAAAAAATGCACAATGCATTGCGCGGCATGTACTGATTTATATATTTGTTCTTACAATATTTAAGTTTTGCTAATTTTTGTAAAATAAATTAAACAATTTTCAAAACAAACTTTTTAACACGCGCCCTGGAGGGCCTCTGATAATTACACGCCCTGGAGGGGGGGGGGGGGCGGATTTCGCCCCCCCCCCCCCTACGATCTCGAAAACCACGCAACGTAGCGACAAGCGAAAAACGACGTTAGATAGCTCGAAACAAGCTCTTTCGAAAGTATTTCGTTCATTTTTTTTCTCAGGCCAATATTGAGGTCACCAGAGGTCATCAAGGGTCAGATTTTCAAGTTTTCAAGATTTCGCTTCTAACACCCCCAAATATCTCGGGAACTATGATAGTTAGCAGCAAACGGAAAAAAGCAATCGAAAGCCCTTGAAAAATGCAATCGACATAGGTGTCCTCAGATTTGAGCTCAGGTCAATAGTTTAGGCTCCAGAGGTCATCAAATGTCAAAAAGGTGATTTTTTTGCAAAACTGTTTTTCGCAAATAACTTTTTACCTAATAAAGATAAAGCAAAAGTGTTTACGCCATTGCGTTTGTCTCGTCAAGGCGCTTCGAATCATATTAATGGTGATCGGGTTAGGTCAACTGAGAAATTTGACCTCAGGTCAAGGTCAAGTGGTGACCCAAGTTGGTCATGTTGCATATTGGGAGACGTGTCTCGACGAGACAAACACATTGGTACCATTTTATCTTCTCTATCTTCATTATGTCGATAGTTATTGACAAAACAGTGTTGGCGGTCGCGAAATTGACCTGACCTTAGGTCACCGATATTAGAAATCCGAGATCAACAAATTGTTGGTATCTATGACCTTATGAAGCCCTGCAATATTGAAACTGATCGGCGTAAAACTGTGGCTGTGGTACTACTGCAAACGTTTTGGAGTTGAGGTCATCACGTGACCTGATCTGGTGACCTGACCTGAGATGACCCGAGGCCAAAATTTTTACATAATGTGGGAAGTTCTTTTCTAAACAGGTGTGCAAAAAACGGCGGCGCTGCGCGCCGCCGTTTTTGCGCTATCCTCGAAAAACCGGAGGGGTGGGCGGATTTCGCCCCCCCCCCTCCAGGGCGCGTGTTAATATTAAATAATATTTCCTAGATGGCACTGCTCAAGGACAGTTCGCCTCTTAGGTCAGCCGAGATAACTAGACCAAATGGTCTAAATCAAGGCCGTACAAGAGGCGTGTATTTTTAGTAAGTGCGATACTGCAGTGCGATATTTTTAACCACCAATTTGTGTGAAATAGAGATATTGTATCGAAAGAAAAGCCATCACAGCCTTAACCCTCGCCAGTGCAGGGGGGGGGGGGGGTGGATGCCACCCCCCCCCCCTCGGTTTTTCGGGAATAACTCGCGTAAATATCAACCGATTGCGATGAAACTTTCAGTACCCTACTTTTGAACAATTTTACACATATTCTGAAAATTTTGAACTTGTAGGTCACATGACCCGTGACCTATGACCTGTTTTCAAGGTCATGTCAGGCGCAACTGGCGTCCCGTAGTATTGATCCTTGTAACTTGTGCAGTTTCCGATTGTTTGTTGTTCAGGAGCATATGCACAGGTGTTTTCAGGTGACAGTTGTGGTTTCCATTGAGATTGTGACCTCGATTGACCTTTTCAGAGGTCAACCGAGGTCACTGACCTCCGATGACCTCATATTACTTGTTTGGCTTCTGGCAGTTTCTAGGACATTTTGTGACGCTGATTTCAAATATGGGATCCATTTTACATAATTATATGTTCCACTGGGGTCATGCGCCCCCACAGGTCAACCGAGGTCACTGACCTCAAATGACCTGACATGACCTTTTTGGAATTTGGTAGTTTCTAGGACGTTTTGTGACGCTGATTTCAAATTTGGCACCCATTTTGCATAATTATATGCTCATTCGCGATTCTAGCTCGACTAAACTCAATTTATACGCATTTACAATTTGGTTGACTTTTGGGTCATTGACATGACCTCAGAGGTCATCTAATGACCTCAGAGGTCATCTAATGACCTAGGACCTTAAAATCGGGTGTCAATGGCTTCCTCTCGTGACAAGCAACACGCTCGTTGTTGAATCGAAGCTCTAGCTCAATTAGGGGCGAAACGCTAGGGGGGTTGTACCCCCCCCCCCCTGCACGGTCACGCACTGATCGGACGCTGCACGGGCGAGGGTTAAGGCTCTGTAGCCCAGTGGCCTGAATTGTATGCAGGGGCCGGTTCAAATCCTGGCGACGGCTTTTAGCTTTTTAGTCATTATGGCTACGATCGAATCTTAGGTTTCGTCCCGATCGGACTTAATGGCTGCGAGCGAATCGTAGGTTTCGTCCCGATCGGACTTAATGGCTAAGAGCGAATCTTAGGTTTCGTGCCGATCGGACTTAACCCGGCATTGACTGGGGTCTCAGCAGAACGCCAATGACTGGGGGGGGGGGGGGGGGGGGGCGTTAAACGCCCCCCCCCCCCTGGTTATCTTCCGAACCAATAATCACAGCGAGACGCGCAAGGCGGCAAACGAAAGCTCTCAATGAGACGAATCTAAAGCATGGTCAAAAATTTCAAAGTCAGGTCAAATGTCAGGTCACGGGTCAGGTCAAAGGTCAAAATCGGCGTATTTGAGTTTATGGGCCATACTTTCCATCCAAAGCCTTCGATTGCGACCAGTTTCACCCAAAGTGCTGCCAAAGGTATGATACATATCCCGCATGAGCTAAAGTGAGATTGTTGGCCAAGTTCAAGGTCAAGGTCAGGTCACAAAAGGTCACTATGCTCAAAATATCTACCAAAGTCATGCAACACATGTTTTATGAGTTATTTTCCACGTATAATTCGATAGTGACAGTCATTTTACCACCTGACTTCATTTACGTGAAGTAAATGTCAATTTCAGGTCAAGTTCAGGTCACCGAAGGTCAACATTTTTAATTGATAAATCTAAACAACAAAGGCATGTTGCTGGACCAGTTTTGCCTCAGAAATACAGTGGTGGCATTTATTTGTCTGTATCTAGTCAATAAAAGCCAAAAAACGCAATTTCAAAATATGACGTCATGAGTTACCCATACTTTAGATGTCATAAGTCAGCCAAAAATGGAGATATCAGATTGAAATTTGGTATAGTAGTTGCCTAAGTATGGTTCTCTGACATATCTTCCGGTTTTTTGAATATTTTTGAAAATTTTGATTTTGTGATAATTTTCCCAAAAAAAACGTTTTTTGAGTTTTTGGGGGTCAAAAACTAAAATTTTCAAAAATCTGAGATAGCCAGTTGGTAGCCGTTGCCATTTGCTATCTTTTGGCGTTTTTCGATTGCATTTTGCTTCAAATGTGGCATTTGTACAGCCTGGCAAAGTTTAGCTGATTTTGGTGCAAAACTCGAGTGTAGTGACGTCACTAAATTCGCTATAACTCGAACAAATTTCGACAATTTTTTTTCATTTTTGCACACAAGACGTAAAAATGATGTATAAGAAGGTACCCGAAGTTTCACGTTGATAGCGCTATTAGTTTTCCAGCTATTGCGAAAATTCATCAGGGGGAGGGACGTTAAACGCCCCCCCCCCCCCAGTCAATGGCGGGTTAATGGCTACGAGCATAGGCGTAGGAACAGGGGGGGGGGGAGGGGGCAGCCCCCCCCAACATTTTGGATTTTAACATTACGCCTATGGGCGTTGCATGGAAAGAATATACTTCAGAATGCCTCCGCCCCCCCCCCCCCCCCCCAACTTGAACATAGTTCCTGCGCCCCTGGCTACGAGTGAATCTTAGGTTTCGTCCCGATCGGACTGAATGGCGGGGTTAGGTTAGGTTAGGTTGTGGGTATGCGTGCTCAATGATAAATGGATGGTTTTGTCCTGGATAGTCGGTTGGGAATTTGGATACTGGAAACTGGGTTAGACGCGGTAAAACAGTGGTAAAACAGTGGTAAAAAGAAGGAGAATCAAAAGGGTCGCTCGGTCGGACGATACTTAGTCTTCACAAACACTTAGGTTACGACTTGGCTTTATTTACAGCCTCAACAACGTGCCCAGACGGGGTGGCCGGAAGAAGAATGGGGGGGAGCAACAATGCCAAATATGCAAACAGAAAACATTTTAAGATACGACACAAATTAAATGGTACACAAGTGAACAACGAACGGCGAACTAATAATGTAAAAATGCGCGACAATAAAATAACGATACACAAATAAGCAGGTCAATTTACGTTGTACCAAAAGGCATACAAAAAGAGATTGAGGTTAACACGTAGAGATATAAACAAAAAGACTTGTGTTGACAATCAGCGGATTGTCGTCCGTCAGTAACGGCAGCTGTGGCGCGCCGTCGTTAACTGTGGCGCGCCGGCCTAGCAAGAAAGTAAACAAAGAGAGAGTGGACGCCGCAATTAAATCAAAAAGGCACGGCACCACAAGGTTAGGTTAGATTAGTTGTATCCTGTCTGGTCCATGGGGATCGTCAAAACGCTGGTTTTTGGTAATCGCTGGTTAAAAAATAGCGCACTGCAGTATCGCACTTACTAAAAAATACACGCGTACAAGAGGGAGTAGGGCCTGAACGAGCCATGAGGTCAGAAACCATAGGAGTCGAGCTGTCGTCTTCGTTGCTGTAAACTTACCTGGGTCACCAAATGACCTTGACCTGAGCCCCTGAGGTCAAATTTTGAAGTTGACCTAACCAGGTCACAATTGATGTGTCGAAGCGCCTTGACGAGAAAAACATATTGGTGTTAAAATTATTGCTTTATGTTTAACCGATAAAACGTTATTAAGGATTGTTTGGGGAAAATGCCCTCGTGACTTTTGGTGACCTCTGGAGTCTAAACTATTGACCTGAGCTAAAATTTGAGGACATAAATTGGGACTCCATTTTTCAAGAGCCTTCGACTGCTGTTCTCTGTTCGTTCTTAGCTATCATAGTTACCGAGATATTTGGGGGTGTTCGAAGCGAAGTCCTAACACTGGAAAATCTGACTTTTGATGACCTCTGGTGACCTCGATATTGACCTAAGTCAAATAATACATGCAGTAACTTCGAATGTCCTTGTCAAGAGTTTTTGAACGCCTTTTCCGCGTCTTTCTAGCCCTTTTAGTTTTTGAGTTAGTGGGCGTGGGTTAATTTTGACCCCCCCCCCCCCCACACACACACACACACCAGGGCGAAGTTGTCCAGAGGCCCACCGGGACGCGGGTTAAGCACAGAAGGGCCTCCCGCAAGCACAGAGGGCCTCCTTTGTGTTCTGACGGGACCTCCTTTAAGCTTAGAGGGGCCTCCCTTAACCACAGAGGGCCTCTTTTAAGCACAGAGGGGTCTCCTTCAAGCACAGGGGGTCTCCTTCAAGCACAGGGGGCCTCTTTTAAGCACAGGGGGCCTCTTTTAAGCACAAAGGGGCCTCCTTCAAGCACAGGGGGCCTCCTTTAAGCACAGGGGGCCTCCTTTAAGCACAGGGGGCCTCCTTCAAGCACAGGGGGCCTCTTTTAAGCACAAAGGGGCCTCCTTCAAGCACAGGGGGCCTCCTTTAAGCACAGGGGGCCTTCTTTAAGAACAGAGGGACCTCCTTCAAGCACAGGGGGCTTCTTTTAAGCACAGGGGCCCTCCTTTAAGCGCAAAGGGGATCCTCTAAGCACAGAGGGGCCTCCTTTAAGAACAGAGGGACCTCCTCCAAGCACAGGGGGGGCCTCCTTTAAGCGCGGAGGGGCCTCCTTCAAGCACAGAGGGGCCTCCGTCAAGCACAGGGGGCGTCCTTCAAGCACAGGGCGCCTCCTTTAAGCACAGGGGCCTCCTTTAAGAACAGAGGGGCCTCCTTCAAGCACAGGGGGCCTCCTTTAAGCGCAGAGGGGCCTCCTTCAAGCACAGGGGGGCCTCCTTTAAACACAGGGGGCCTCTTTTAAGCAGAGGGACCTCCTTCAATCACAGGGGGCCTCCTTTAAGCACAGAGGGGCCTCATTTAAGCGCAGAGGGGCCTCCTTTAAGCGCAAAGGGGCACCCTCTAAGCACAGGGGGGCTTCCTTTAAGAACAGAGGGGCCTCCTTCAAGCACAGGGGGCCTCCTTTAAGCGCGGAGGGGCCTCCTTCAAGCACAGATGGGCCTCCGTCAAGCACAGGGGGTCTCCTTCAAGCACAGGGGGGCCTCCTTTAAGCGCAGAGGGGCCTCCTTCAAGCACAGGGGGCCTCCTTTAAACACAGGGGGGCCTCCTTTAAACACAGGGGGCCTCCTTTAAGCACAGAGGGGCCTCCTTTAAGCACAGGGGGCCTCCTTCAAGCACAGGGGGCCTCCTTCAATCACAGGGGGGCCTCCTTTAAGCACAGAGGAGCCTCCTTTAAGCACAGTGGGCCTCCTTTAAGCACAGGGGGGCCTCTTTTAAGCACAGGGGAGCCTCCTGTAAGCTCAAAGGGGCATCCTTCAAGCACAGAAGGGCCTCCTGTCCTCCTGTAGGGGCCTCTTTTTCGTAAGGGGGCCTCCTTATCAAAGAAACATTGGGGATGCAAAAGGAACATTGGGGATGCAAAATTCAACATTGGGGGTGCAAGTGCATCCTCAAAAGTATACAAAGTTTCACCCCTGGATATAGATATAGATATAGATATAGATATAGATATAGATATAGATATAGATATAGATATAGATATAGATATAGATATAGATATAGATATAGATATATATATATATATATATATATATATATATATATATATATATATATATATATATATATATATATATATATATATATATATATATATATATATATATATATATATATATATATATATATATATATATATATATATATATATATATATATATATATATATATATATATATATATATATATATAAAAATATATATATATATATATATATATATATATATATATATATATATATATATATATATATATATATATCTATATCTATATCTATATCTATATCTATATCTATATCTATATCTATATCTATATATATATATATATATATATATATATATATATATATATATATATATATATATATATATATATATATATATATATATATATATATATATATATATATATATATATATATATATATATATATATATATATATATATATATATATATATATATATATATATATATATATATATATATATATATATATATATATATTATATATATATATATATATATATATATATATATATATATATATATATATATATATATATATATATATATATATATGTATATATATATATATATATATATATATATATATATATATATATATATATATATATATATATATATATATATATATAATATATATATATATATATATATATATATATATATATATATATATATATATATATATATATATATATATCGTGTTGTAGAAACCTTTTGTATCACAATGCCGTGTTTTTTTTCCAAGAGAATTGCTAAGCAAACATCCAAAGCTTTCTGTTAATCAAGGTATAATGAGCATGTTTTATCGTTATTTTGTATAGATTTTGTAACTTCATCGTACATGTAAACAATCGGCATGTACCTACTGTGTTGTTCCCTGAATCCGAATTGAAAAAGATTCAGGATTGCTTAGATTGCTTCAGGATGTCATTAACCCGCACCCCGCTGGAGGTGGGAGAATCTCCCCCTCCCTGATTTTCTGAATAACTTGAAAATAATTATAATATCGACGTCAGTCTTTCAGTACATTATCCTACATCAATTCTACGTCTTATGACTACATTTCAATGCAAATAGTGGAGTACTTTGAGAGATAATCACGTTTTAATCACGTCATGTCATGTCATGTTTGGTGGGAAAACAATAAATGTGTGTTTTTTTATTCAAGTTTTGAAGTAAATTGTAAAAAAAGTCGAAAGAAAGGAAATTACATTATATTCAAAATGGCTATCTCAGATTTTCACAATGTCGAGTTTTTTTACTCCCCCCAAAATAAAATCATTTTTTTTGCGTTGTCGAAAACTTATTTGTCGTTGTTTTACAACATACAACATTTTGTACTGTTTTAATTATGTTGGCCCCCTTGGCTATAAGGGCCCCTCTGATCCCATTTGCGCCCCCCGCCCCCTGGGGTAAATCCTCCCTACGCCCCGGTCCCACCCCACCCCCTGTCGCTGGCCGAGTGCATCATGGTGGCATGTCGGGTCACCGAGAACCGACGCATCGTCAACAGTCCGACGCCGATACCGAGGTTCGTGTGACGTCAGTCAGTGTGACGTCATACGGTGTGACGTCAGTCGGTGTGACGCCAGTCGGTGTGACGTCGGACGGTGTGGCGTCAGTCGGTGCGACGTCAGTCATAACTTTTCGCATTCATGTATAAACGTAATTGCAAAGAGGCCCGAGAGGGCGCTTACTTTACTAAATGGCTTCCAAGGATGGTATGCACCTACCCAAACCAGATCCAGGACTGGATGATGATATAAAGGCTTTGTCCAGCTTCTATGGGGTGTTCACAATATTAGCTGTGCATTCGGATCAACAATATATTTATAGGTATGCTCGTTATTTTTTACCCACCGTGTACGTCCAGCCGTATGTCTGTTGTGTTTCAGGGCGCTCGACCGTGATATAGGCTTGGTTGGACCATGGCGATACCATGTCATTAGCGTATTATTAAACAACTGCCAAATGTGCAAGTCGCGGACGAGAAGATAACAAGAAGAGTTTATGCACTGAATCAATAAGCTAACGACCTGTCGAGCTATCTCATAGCTGACGACCTATCTTAATGTACATTTGCTTTCCAAATAACAACAAATAGAATCGATCCTAGACTAGACAATCTTATATCCAAGGGCGTAGGCAAGGGGGGGGGGGGGGGGGGGCGGGGCGGGGGGGGGGGGGGGGCTAGGGAGCCATGCCCCCCCCTGGCGGCTATTAGGCGGGCCCCTCTGGCGACCGAGCGAGGGCCCCCTGGGGCCGAAGGCCCCAGTATTTTGGATGGTGTCAGGCGCCCGCAAAACGCCTTACGTCGCACAAAATAACGCCCACGAACCTAAAATAATCGTAACACGAATAATTAACAGCACTTGCTTGTCTGTTAAAGACGTATATGTAAATACGTACAAAAGGGCTTCAGCCAGTGTGGAGAGGGCCCTCTACCAGCTTTTAAAGAGCCCTACCAATCTGCAGATGACCCCCTGTCGGCATTTAGTGGGCCCCTTTCGGTTGTAGAGGGCCCTCTGCCGGCTACAATAGGGCCCTGCTGAAGTGGACAGGGCCCTCTACCGGCTTTTAGAGGGCCCTGACGATCTGTAAATCGACCTTCCAATCTGTAGAGGGCCTTTGCCGGCATTTAGAGGGCCATGCCGACCTGTAGAGGGCCCTCTTCCAGACTTTATGGGCCCTGTCGATCTGCACAGAGGGTCCCAGCCAATCTGTAGAGGGCCCTCTGCTGGCCTTTAGAAGGCCCTGCCAATCTGTAAAGGGCCCTCTACCGGCCTTTATATGACCCTGCCAGCAAGCAGAGGGCCCTCTTCCAGCCTTTAGTGGCCCTGTCGATCTGCAAAGTGCCCCAGCCAATTTATAGAGAGCCCTCTGCCTATCTTCGACCTTTAGATAACCCTGCCGACCTTTAGAGGACCCTGACGGCCTGTAGAGGGCCCCTCCGGCCTTTAAAGGGTCCTTCTGGCATTTAAAGGGCCTTTACGGCCTTAAGAGGGCCCTTCTGGCCTCTAGAGGGCTCTGTCGGCCTTTAGAGGGCCCTGTCGATCTGTAGATCGCCCTGCCAATCTGCATAGGGCCTCTGTTGGCATTTAGAGGGCCCTGTTGATCTGTAGAGGCCCTTCTTCCAGCCTTTAGGGGCCTTGTCGATCTGCAGAGTGTCCCAGTCAATCTGTAGAGGGCCCTATTCTGGCCTTTATAGGGCCTTATTGATCTGTAGAGGGCCCTCTGAAGGCCTTTAGAGGGCTCTTCCAGCAGGAACCTGTCGACCTGTAGAGAGCCCTCTTCCAGCCTTTAGGAGCCCTGTCGATCTGCAGAGTGCCTCAGCTAATATATAGAGGGCCCTCTGCCGACCTTCGACCTAGATAGCCCTGCCGGCCTTTAGAGGGCGCTGGCGGTCTTTATAGGGGCCTTCCGACCTTTAGAGGGACCTTCCGGCCTTTAGAGGGATCTTTCAGTCTTTAGAGAGTCCTGTCGGCCTTTAGAGAGCTCTGATGGCCTATAGAGGGTCCTGCCTATCTATAGATTGCCCTGCCAATCTGCAGAGGGACTCTGCCGGAATTTAGAGGGCCCTGCCAACCTGTAAAGGGCCCTCTTCCAGCCTTTAGGGTCCCTGTCGATCTGCAGAGTGTCCCAGACAATCTGTAGAGGGCCCTCAGTTAGCCTTTATAGGGCCCTGACTATCTGTAGAGCCCTCTGTCGGCCTTTAGAGGGCCCTGCCGATCTGTAGATGGCCATCTGCCGGCCTTTAGAGGAATCTCTGCTGGCCTTTAGAGGGTCCTGTGGTGGTAGAGGTGGTCTGCCGGTGGAGCGCCGGTGAGGCTCTCGAAGAAAGACCAGTCAAAGTTCTCATTGTTTTTCAGTGTATGCTAGTACCGTCTGAGAGGAGTACAAGGCTTTGGACAATGTACGAGTATCAACCCGGCATTGGCTGGGGTCTCAGCCGAACGCGATTGGCTGGGGAGGGTGTTTTTTTGCCCCCCCCCCCCCCTGGTTATTTTCGGAACCAATTACCGCAGCGTCGACCTGCAGTGCAGAAGTGGTTAAAGATCTCGTCTGGACACACATCCGGAAAACACGTTGGCCCGTACTTGCCTGAGCGACCCCCCAGTGGAAATATTATAATTCTGAGAAAAAACATGTTAAAAAAATGTTTCTCATCCTTCTACGACTTTGAATTAGAAGCACCTTGTCGAGACAAACACGATGGCGTAAAATAGTGCCTTATCTTCATTGGGTAAAAAGTTATTTGCGAAAAACTGTTTTGCCAAAAACATTTGTTTCACATTTGATGACCTCTGGAGGCTAAAGAATTGATCTGATGCCATTTTTATAAACAAAATTGAGCCGTGGCTCGATTTGTTTTTTAAAGAATGACCTCAGGAATGGACATTTGTTATGTTTGGGCAGTGTGTGCATATTACCTGCATATTATTTGCCTTTGCTGTTGCATTTCCGTGGCGCTGTTTCGACGCTAAACATCTCCCGCGCCATTATTTAAAAAAAAAATCGAGCCACGGCTCGATACAAAAACAAAACAAGAATGGCCTATGAGCTCAAATTTGAAGACACAAATTGCGATTGCATGTTTCAAGAGTTTTATATTGTTTTGTTTCTGTTTGTTCCTAGCTATCATAGTTCCCGAGATATTTGGGGATTTCTGGAGCGAAGTCCTAAAACTAGAAAATCAGACGTTTGATGATCTCTGGTGACCTCAATATTGACCTGATTAAAGCAAATATAACTAGCCTTCGATAGAGCTTGTCTCGCGCTATCTAACGCGGTTTTCCGCTTGTCGCTACGTTGCGTGGTTTTCGAGTTCTTAGGGGAGGGGGGGGGGGACCCCCCCCCCTCCAGGACGTGTGATTATCAGAGGCCCTCCAGGGCGCGTGTTAAGATATGAACCTATCGTGTTGTAGAAACCTCTCGTATCACAATATCACAATGTGGTGTATTTTTTGCAAGACAATTTCTAAGCAAACGGTATCCAAAGCTTTCTGTAAATTATGATATAAGGAGCATGCTATTTCGTTATTTTGTAGAGATTTTGTAACTTCATGGTACATAGGCACAATCGGCATGTATGTACGTACTGTGTTGTTTCCTTAATCCGAATTGAAGGAGATTCAGGATATTATTTTGATTAATCCGCGCCCCACTGGAGATGGCAGAATCTGCCCCCCTCAAGATTTTATCAATAACTTGAAAACAATTAATAAATAACGACGTCAACCTTTCAGTACCTTATGCTACATTAATTAGACGTCTTATCACAACATTTCAATGATAATGGTGTAGTACTTTGGGAGATAATAACGTTTTAATCCCGTCATGTCATGCCATTTTTGGTAGAAACAATACATGTTAGCAAAATCGTAGACAATCGAGTTTTGAAGCAAATTGCAAATACAAAACGCCGAAAGAAAGGAAATAACATATTGAAAATGGCTATCGCGGGTTTTTGAAATTTCGAGTTGACCCCCCAAAAAAAAATAGTTGTCGAAAGTAATTTGTCGTTTTTTTTTACAACATACAACATGCAACATACTGTACTGTTTTAATTATGTGGGGGGGGGGCCCCCCTTGGCTACGAGGGCCCTCTGATCTCATTTGCCCCCCCCCCCTGGAAGAAATTCTGCCTACACCCCTGCCTATATCCTAAGTCGATCAACGAACTAGACACCATTGCTATATCCGGCCCAAGTCACTGGGACGGCGCGGGGGAGCCCAAGTCACTGGGACGGCGCGGGGGGCCCGAGTTACTGGGACGGCGCGGGGGGCCCGAGTCACTGTGACGGGGCGGGGGGCCCAAGTCACTGCGACGGCGCGGGGAGTCCAAGTCACTAGGACGGCGCGGTGAGTCCAAGTCACTGGGACGGCGCGGGGGGCCCGAGTTACTGGGACGGCGCGGGGGCCCTAAGTCACTGGGACGGCGCGGGGAGTCCAAGTCACTGCGACGGCGCGGGGAGTCCAAGTCACTGGGACGGCGCGGTGAGCCCAAGTCACTGGGACGGCGCGGGGGGCCCGAGTTACTGGGACGGCGCGGGGGGCCCGAGTCACTGTGACGGGGCGGGGGGCCCAAGTCACTGCGACGGCGCGGGGAGTCCAAGTCACTGGGACGGCGCGGTGAGCCCAAGTCACTGGGACGGCGCGGGGGCCCGAGTTACTGGGACGGCGCGGGGGCCCGAGTCACTGTGACGGGGCGGGGGGCCCAAGTCACTGCGACGGCGCGGGGAGTCCAAGTCACTGGGACGGCGCGGTGAGCCCAAGTCACTGGGACGGCGCGGGGGGCCCGAGTTACTGGGACGGCGCGGGGGGCCCGAGTCACTGTGACGGGGCGGGGGGCCCAAGTCACTGCGACGGCGCGGGGAGTCCAAGTCACTGGGACGGCGCGGTGAGCCCAAGTCACTGGGACGGCGCGGGGGCCCGAGTTACTGGGACGGCGCGGGGGCCCGAGTCACTGTGACGGGGCGGGGGGCCCAAGTCACTGCGACGGCGCGGGGAGTCCAAGTCACTGGGACGGCGCGGTGAGCCCAAGTCACTGGGACGGCGCGGGGGGCCCGAGTTACTGGGACGGCGCGGGGGGCCCGAGTCACTGTGACGGGGCGGGGGGCCCAAGTCACTGCGACGGCGCGGGGAGTCCAAGTCACTGGGACGGCGCAGGGAGTCCAAGTCACTGGGACGGCGCGGGGAGTCCAAGTCACTGGGACGGCGCGGGGAGTCCAAGTCACTGGGACGGCGCGGGGAGTCCAAGTCACTGGGACGGCGCGGGGAGTCCAAGTCACTGGGACGGCGCGGGGAGTCCAAGTCACTGGGACGGCGCGGGGAGTCCAAGTCACTGGGACGGCGCGGGGAGTCCAAGTCACTGGGACGGCGCGGGGAGTCCAAGTCACTGGGACGGCGCGGGGGCCCAAGTCACTGTGACGGCGCGGGGGGGGGGGGGGGGAGGGGCGGGGGGGGGGGGGGGGCAGCTACCTGGCATTAGCTGAGCTCCACCTGACGTGGTGGCGAATCGCAGAGATGGGGATTCTGATTTGTAAATGCTTTATGAACTATGCATTACCTATATGGCTGACCTTGTTACCATATGAACTCTTCCAATATCTCTTAGCATGCTTAGTTGGTCATCACGTGGTGCTATCATCTGGTGCTATCTGAGACTTAGCTGGGTGATAGCTTACTCAGTGGCTTAAAGCGGTATTGCTCCTGCATTTAACGTTCGAGCCTGACATTCCAGCCTGTTCCAGCCTGACATATACGGCTGACACTGAACGCTAGAGGTCAAGATCATTTTGCCTCCCGGTTTGGTATGTATCACCTGCTGCCATCTACTGGCGACTTAAATAACGAACCATTAGTATTCCGCACGTCACCACGATGGCGAAAACTCCAGTGAGTTTGATCATGATGATCATAATAGAGCAAATAACCGGTACCCTCATAATAAATAAATACATAAATTGAGCCCGAAATTATACTGTTATAAATTTCGGCTGTTGAGGCTTCATCAGCAATCATAATACCGATCGGTATTATCGGTATTATCCTTGCTGATGATGAAGCCGCAACAGGCAAAACATATTTAACAGTAGAATTTCGGTCTAAATTTACTCATTTATTTATTATGAGGTTCCTGGTTATTTCCGTTATTATCATCGGAATTCGGACCACTTAAGCGTTGACTGACGTCACCTGGCTGTGTCATTTAAATAGGTACGTATCCTCTATTGAGTTTGGGTAGATGCAGCTCCAAATCTGTGTACGTATTTCTTCCTACGCTAACACTTGTCGCCTCAAATTTCATGTGTCTTGTCCAATGCTTTTAGAATGAGGTCATGTCAAAACTCACGATCAGAAAAATCGTGGGATTTGGACCACCCTGATCCGAATGACACTGCATACGTTCCACCCTCTTCTTGTAACTACGCGTATCTGAATAACAACAGGTATGACCAAGCCAGTACAACAGCTATATTGTGGGCAAAATATCTTGATATTGTGCACTGAACACTTTAAAAATGGGAACTAAGAAAGGAACATATAAGGGAATATATACATGAACATTTGGGTCATCGGTACATAATAGTAATCCTGAGTCCATTTTGTTGCACATACGTGGTCGTTTGCACACAAAAACGAGGGAGAAGGCCTCGGAAAGGTGCATTTACTGATTGAGTGATAAGGAACACCACCGGTCCAAATTACCCCGTTCCGATACTTCGGGAGACATTAATGCATCCTGTCTACGATGTTCCAATTGTCGCGAGATTGACACCCGGTGATAACAGAGTAACCATTTATCCTTACGACCAATGGTGAAGATGGTCAAAGTCATCGTCATAATTCTCTAAAAATTGACGGATTGTTGTATTCACATTTTATATCATTTCCGATCAAAACAACATTTAAACAGCATATGCATGCGGCTATCGTTTGTGTCGAGCATCGTAGATATCGCGATTTGAGATGGATCGTATCTCTGGATTTGACTGGAAGGACGGTGGTTCAAATTACCCCAGTGGTTCAAATTCCCCATCTTCCATCATGGGCGTAGGAACATTTTGAAAAGTGTGTGTGGGGGGGGGGGGGGCAGCCGCAACTTCACCGGATAGCCTCCTCTAACTGGGAAAAAATAAAAGGGCTATAAAGACGCGGAAAAGGCGTTTGAAAACTCTTGATAAAGACATTCGAAGTTAATTCGGGTGTTATGTGGCTCAGGTCAATATTGAGGTCACCAGAGGTCATCAAAAGTGAAATTGTCCACTACAGGAATATGCTCTAGAAACCCTTAAATATCCCGGGAACTATAACAGCTAGGAACAAACGGAAAAAAAGCAAACGAAAGCTCATGAAAAATGCAATCGCACTTGGTGTCATACAATTTTATATCAGGTAAACAGTTTAAGCTCCACTCCAGAGGTTACTAAATGTCACGATGCCATTTTTTGTTTTCTCAAAACGTATGTCATGAGTAAACTACATATAGCAGTAATTGTAACACCATCGTGTTTTCTCGTCAAGGCGCTTTGAAACATATAAATTGTGACCTGGTTAGGTCAACTTCAAAATTTGGCCTCATGTTAAGGTCATTTGGTGACCCAGGTAGGTCATGTTGCATATGGGGCGATGCGACTCGATGAGACAAACACAGCACCAGGGTGTCTTTCGCACGTATCTATATTTATTATATCAAAAGTTATTGGCAAAAAATGCTGGTGATCTCAGATGACCTCAGCTGACCTTGCAGAGGTCACTGAGCAACACCTGCACATGGATCATCCAGAATAAGCTAAAATAACATGATTCTGAAAGAATTGGCCTGATAAAATGCATATTATCTGAATAGGAAGCATTTGTATATTTTCCCATTTACTAATAATGGGAAGGTCACGGAATTGACCTGACCTTAGGTCACCAATACACAAATTTGAGATTAAAGAACTGTGGGTACTTATGACCATATGCAATCCTGCAAGTTTCAAATCTCTCGGACAAACACTGTGACTTGTGGCACGACCACAAACATTTTTAGAGTTAAAGTCACTTGACGTAACCTGTTGACCTGACCTGAGATGACCCGAGGTAAAAATTTCACACCATGTGGGTAATTAATGCCCAAACAGCTGTGCCAAATTTGGCGGTGCTGTGCGCCGCCACTTTCCCGCTATTCATGACAAACCGGAGGGGGGGGGGGGGGCGGAAATCAATCCCCCCGGCAGTGCGCGTGTTAAGTCAATATCGGTGACATGAGCATGCCACTGCTCATTCGATTTGTCGCGGAATGCTCCGTATGAGAAATAACACAGAACAAATAATATGCTTCAGTGATATTTAATCCTCTCTGAAAACGAGGAGGGAATACGAACTACCCGTGAACTACTTTCAAACCACGTATATGTTTTGCAACTGACGTCAAACAGATATTGACCCAAATATGGGTGCGGGTTCCCGCGGTCTGTTTATGCTGTATATACACGGTGCAGACGTCACGTCAGCCGCGCGTGACGTAACATTCGTATCACGCGAGGAAAGGAAAATGTCAGTGATTTCTCACGACACGCTCTGCATAGAGCCATGTTTCGAATCAGCTGTCAGCTGTTGGCAGCAGGGAATAGACTCCGCCCATAGCGCTGGGCTGACAGATTGGTTCCAAATCAGCTGCCAACAAAATGGCAGCCGTACAGATGTGGCGCTGAAAGGACATATTCTAACGCATGTGCGCGAACACCAAAAAGATAATCATACAGCAAAGGCAGGAAAGTGATTGTGAAAGATACGACAAAGTTCGCTGCTTTCAACCAGAAACAGGCGCTCTTTGCTTTGTTTTCAAATCCGCCTTCAACTGCGCCACTGCCGCATGCGCCAATTTCCGTGCCTGCTGACAAAGCGTGCGTCCTGCACCTGCTTCCTCGCAGCAGCAGAGCTGGCACTTGTCAGCAGGAGTATGACGTCACCTGGTATGACGTAGAAGCACGTCATCGATCTTCCAGCGAATCAGGCTCTCTAATCTCGGCTGACAACAGCACAGCAGCTGATTTGAAACAGGGCTTAGGAGGCGAACCACGCACTGTACCTCGGAGGGGTCACAGACGATCACATTTAAAGGGCATGGTAATTGCAAAGCTATTGAAGTTTACGAGTTATGGAAATACCAAGGTTAAGTTCTGCTGGTTGTCAACAATTATGTTTTGCTGGTGTAAATATGCCCAGTTTGCGTCAGCAGTCGTCAGCAATCAAATACCAAGGGGGGCAGGGAGGGCAGGACGGTGGTAGTAGCGTAGCAAAGGTCGAACGTCCCGTCGCTCAAACATTCACGATTCATGTCCGTGACCTTTTGTATCCATCAAATGCCTACGAAATATTTGTCCCACAAACCTTACTGTTATCACTTTCGTCGGGAAATGTATGATGTTGGATGATAATGCTGTTGAAGCCGTACTTGGTCATAATGATGATGTTGGGATGTGCAGAGCAGGGGCGGCGGATTGCGGGGGCAGGGTACCCAAAAGTCCCCAGTCGAAAATCCTGGGGGGCAAAAGGGTCATTTCGCCCCCTCTCCCAGATTTTAGCCGGCTCATTATCTCACGTTTTCAGCTATGTGACGTATTTTTCCCCGATTTCGTCTTAACCAATCATAGGCCTTATGCAATGATTTCACGTGAGCTCTGGCGATGAATAAGCATCCATTTCTAATGATCAGTGAATCGCTGTCCAGGTGTGTGTCATCAATTTGTATAACTAGAGGCGATTATTGCTTGCTTTGCTTAGCGAAAATCGACATGGACCAGCGGCAGGGTCTGCACTATTCAATGTCTGGCGCAAACAAACTGTCATTTTTGTCATCTACATGTCATCAACAGGTGTGACAGATTCGGGGATGGGGGCGCAGTTGACTCCTGGCAAAAAGAAGAGGGTAAAACCTTTGTTTTGCCCCTCGATCTTATAATGGTAAAAGTAATGGCCGAATTTGTCGATGTAAAATGAAGTATTCGGCCAGCTTTGGGTAGTAGGTATCTATAAAATCACAGCGCAAAAAAAAATAGCGCCTGCGGTGCAAAATAAATAAGTAGGCACAATACTGAACACCCATATTGCAACATATGTATAGCAAATAGTACAATTTACACACCTTCTGTGTCTTTCATCACGGACTTGTATGTCGGTACACTTCTCTGCTCTACAGCACATTTTTTAGAATGAACTCGGCAAATTTACCCACAGCCCCTGTCTTTCCATCCTAATCCGCGGACCGCCGCAAGAGGGGCAGCGAGGGCAGCTGACCCCCCAATCTAGAGTTTTTGATAAATGCAATCCGAATGTTTTAATGGGATGGATTTCCGAGATCAGGACACACGCTAAGCTAAGCTTGTTGCGCGGGCCCTGACACCACCATCCGATCGTGCAATTCAAATCATTGGCAGAATTTAGTGGCGAAGTTTATCGTCCCCAAAGACTGAGGATGGTCCCCCGGCTCGCTGGCTTGTGGGCAAACAAATAATTTTGGTCTTCTATGAAATCATAAGAGGGAGCCCTTACGAATATATATATATATATATATATATATATATATATATATATATATATATATATATATATATATATATATATATATATATATATATATATATATATATATATATATATATATATATATATATATATATATATATATATATATATATATATATATATATATATATATATATATATATATATATATATATATATATATATATATATATATATATATATATATTATATATATATATATATATATATATATATATATATATATATATATATATATATATATATATATATATATATATATATATATATATATATATATATATATATATATATATATATATATATATATATATATATATATATATATATATATATATATATATATATATATATATATATATATATATATATATATATATATATATATATATATATATATATATATATCTATCTATCTATCTATCTATCTATCTATCTATCTATCTATCTCTATCTATCTATCTATCTATCTATCTATCTATCTATCTATCTATCTATCTATCTATCTATCTATCTATCTATCTATCTATCTATCTATCTATCTATCTATCTATCTATCTATCTATCTATCTATCTATCTATCTATCTATCTATCTATCTATCTATCTATCTATCTATCTATCTATCTATCTATCTATCTATCTATCTATCTATCTATCTATCTATCTATCTATCTATCTATCTATCTATCTATCTATCTATCTATCTATCTATCTATCTATCTATCTATCTATCTATCTATCTATCTATCTATCTATCTATCTATCTATCTATCTATCTATCTATCTATCTATCTATCTATCTATCTATCTATCTATCTATCTATCTATCTATCTATCTATCTATCTATCTATCTATCTATCTATCTATCTATCTATCTATATATATATATATATATATATATATATATATATATATATATATATATATATATCTATCTATCTATCTATCTATCTATCTATCTATCTATCTATCTATCTATCTATCTATCTATCTATCTATCTATCTATCTATCTATCTATCTATCTATCTATCTATATATATATATATATATATATATATATATATATATATATATATATATATATATATATATATATATATATATATATATATATATATATATATATCTATCTATCTATCTATCTATCTATCTATCTATCTATCTATCTATCTATCTATCTATCTATCTATCTATCTATCTATCTATCTATCTATCTATCTATCTATCTATCTATCTATCTATCTATCTATCTATCTATCTATCTATCTATCTATCTATCTATCTATCTATCTATCTATCTATCTATCTATCTATCTATCTATCTATCTATCTATCTATCTATCTATCTATCTATCTATCTATCTATCTATCTATCTATCTATCTATCTATCTATCTATCTATCTATCTATCTATCTATCTATCTATCTATCTATCTATCTATCTATCTATCTATCTATCTATCTATCTATCTATCTATCTATCTATCTATCTATCTATCTATCTATCTATCTATCTATCTATCTATCTATCTATCTATCTATCTATCTATCTATCTATCTATCTATCTATCTATCTATCTATCTATCTATCTATCTATCTATCTATCTATCTATCTATCTATCTATCTATCTATCTATCTATCTATCTATCTATCTATCTATCTATCTATCTATCTATCTATCTATCTATCTATCTATCTATCTATCTATCTATCTATCTATCTATCTATCTATCTATCTATCTATCTATCTATCTATCTATCTATCTATCTATCTATCTATCTATCTATCTATCTATCTATCTATCTATCTATCTATCTATCTATCTATCTATCTATCTATCTATCTATCTATCTATCTATCTATCTATCTATCTATCTATCTATCTATCTATCTATCTATCTATCTATCTATCTATCTATCTATCTATCTATCTATCTATCTATCTATCTATCTATCTATCTATCTATCTATCTATCTATCTATCTATCTATCTATCTATCTATCTATCTATCTATCTATCTATCTATCTATCTATCTATCTATCTATCTATCTATCTATCTATCTATCTATCTATCTATCTATCTATCTATCTATCTATCTATCTATCTATCTATCTATCTATCTATCTATCTATCTATCTATCTATCTATCTATCTATCTATCTATCTATCTATCTATCTATCTATCTATCTATCTATCTATCTATCTATCTATCTATCTATCTATCTATCTATCTATCTATCTATCTATCTATCTATCTATCTATCTATCTATCTATCTATCTATCTATCTATCTATCTATCTATCTATCTATCTATCTATCTATCTATCTATCTATCTATCTATCTATCTATCTATCTATCTATCTATCTATCTATCTATCTATCTATCTATCTATCTATCTATCTATCTATCTATCTATCTATCTATCTATCTATCTATCTATCTATCTATCTATCTATCTATCTATCTATCTATCTATCTATCTATCTATCTATCTATCTATCTATCTATCTATCTATCTATCTATCTATCTATCTATCTATCTATCTATCTATCTATCTATCTATCTATCTATCTATCTATCTATCTATCTATCTAT
>JAXIVJ010010378.1:0-47412 GCA_036785665.1 Chirona hameri
CCTTGTTCCTATGGTCCCCAGAAGTCTTCTGTCAAGAAATACCTTCGGTATGTTGTTTTTGTTGGCATATTTAAAAAGGTTTCGTAACCGTGTAACAAGTTTTCATCACTTTTTCCGTCTCCGGGCGGGCGGGAGATCAGACACACACACGCACACTCAGCGGCGAGCGACGTGGCCCAGTTGGGCGCGGCGGCGGCCCACCGTGAGACGCGGAGAGAACCCTGCGGCTGCCCAGCCCACTGCTGCCCGGAGCTGGCAGACTCGGCAGTAGTGAGGCTGGCTGGAACGACTCCACCGTGCCAAGTCCGCGCCCTTCGCACCGGTATAGGGCTCGTCTGCCCGGTACTTACTGCTGGTCTGCCTGGTACTTACTGCGTGCTGTAATGACAATGTGGACATTAGGACACGCCAGACATACTGTTTGGATGGTAATGGTGTCGATGAGAGCGCTCTGGTGCTGGTCTTCTGAGGACACGCCAGACACACTGTTTGGATGGTAATGGTGTCGATGAGAGCGCTCTGGTGCTGGTCTTCTGATCGCGATTGGTGGCTGGCTTCGTATGGGTATTCAAGATGTGCTATTTTTAATCGAGATCTGTCGTACGAAATGCTGTTTTAATCAAGATCTGCCTAACGAATAACGGACCCCAGGTTTAAATCTTCTCTAAGAGAATGACAGACATGTCGCGTGCAGGAAAGATACGCGGGGAAGTTGAAGCGGATACTGTAGCGAGTCTCGTCTCCCCTATCCGCTGTCCTACCGTGATTCGTCTCTCCCCGTCCGCTCTGCTGGTCGTTCGTCATTCGGCGACGCGCTGTTCGGACATGTGTTTACCCGCCTCCCCGCAGCCGGGCGATAACCAGAACAGATCGTCCCCTCTCCTAAACGATAACCAGAACAGTTCATCCCCTCTCCTAAACAATAACCAGAACAGATCGTCCCCTCTCCTAAACGATAACCAGAACAGATCGTCTCCTCTCCTAAACGATAACCAGAACAGATCGTCCCCTCTCCTAAACGATAACCAGAACAGATCGTCCCCTCTCCTAAACGATAACCAGAACAGATTGTCTCTTCTCCTAAACGATAACCAGAACAGATCGTCTCCTCTCCTAAACGATAACCAGAACAGATCGTCCCCTCTCCTAAACGATAACCAGAACAGACCGTCCCCTCTCCTAAGCGATAACCAGAACAGATCGTCCCCTCTCCTAAGCGATAACCGTCTAGCGGGAGGACCCACTACAGAACCGGCCCCCGTGCTCCACCAGAGGACCCCTCCACCGGGAGGACCCCCCCCCCCCCCCCCCCCCTCCACCGAGAGGACCCCTCCACCGGGAGGACCCCTTCCCCCTCACCGAGAGGACCCCTCCACCGGGAGGACCCCTCCACCGGGAGGACCCCTGCGCTCCACGCCGAAGGGATCCCCAGCGCTCCCGAGGAGTGTGTTTACGGAGTCCGTCAGAGGCATGATAACCAGCCGCCGGGGGGTAGCGTCTCCCGTGTCGTCCTCCCTGCTTCATTAGATCATTAGTGGACCGTCACCGGAGCAGGAACCCCTCTGACGGAGCAGGAATAGGCCCCTCTGACGGAGCAGGAATAGGCCCCTCTGACCACAGGGAAAGGGACGGGTTAGCTCCGGAAGGAAGGGAATATTGACTAAGCGGCGACAGTGTTGCAGCAGTGTCGTTTTGGTTTTAAAAAAATCGGTTCTCGACGTCCTCGTCATTTCATCGTTTGGTATAATAAATGTTTAACTTTGTTTTTAAGTTCGTATAGATATTGGAGCTGAAAGTGTTTTTTTCTTCATTTAGCTGTTTCCTTTGTCTATTTCTGACCTTATTTGTCGACGTCAAGTATTCAGCGCTCTTACTCCGTCCGTTTGTCAGTCTTAAGCGTTCTAGCCGAGCCGGTGTGAATTTTAAGCTCGTTCCTTGTCTGATGGTGTAGGCTCGTTTCTCGTCTCAGCCTCGCTAACGACAGGGGCCAATTGGCTGTAGGGCTTTCTGTTGTGTCGACAGCTGCGGGAGCCGTTCTCGACTCAGAGCTGTCGTTCGTGGAAAGTTGTTCAGCTGTTCAGAGCTGGACAGGGTTAAGTCAGCTGGAATGGCGGCTGAGACATCTGGCTGTCTGGCCTAGGCGAGCATTGCCTGACTATACCGTGTCGGGCGACTATATGTGAGAACTGGCGCAGCTCCTGCTCATACAGCGTAGTGATCTATTCAATATGACGTGACTCGACTGATTGTTACCATTGTCATAATGTAACCTGCCCTGCCCTGCCCTGCCCTGACCTGACCTGCCCTGCCCTGCCCTGACCTGACCTGACCTGCCTTGCCCTGCCCTGCCCTGCCCTGCCCTGCCCTGCCCTGCCCTGCCCTGATCTGGCCTGACCTGACCTCTCCTCTCCTCTCTCTCTCTCTCTCTCTGTTTCTCCTCAGGTGGAGCGGACCGCGGTAGCCGGCTGCAGGTGGCATCTGACCTGACCTGACCCGCCTCTCCCACAGGTGGAGCGGACCGCGGTAGCCGGCTGCAGGTGGCATCTGACCTGACCTGACCCGCCTCTCCCACAGGTTGAGCGGACCGCGGTAGCCGGCTGCAGGTGGCATCTGACCTGACCTGACCCGCCTCTCCCACAGGTGGAGCGGACCGCGGTAGCCGGCTGCAGGTGGCATCTGACCTGACCTGACCCGCCTCTCCCACAGGTGGAGCGGACCGCGGTAGCCGGCTGCAGGTGGCATCTGACCTGACCTGACCCGCCTCTCCCACAGGTGGAGCGGACCGCGGTAACCGGCTGCAGGTGACATCTGACCTGACCTGACCCGCCTCTCCCACAGGTGGAGCGGACCGCGGTAGCCGGCTGCAGGTGACATCTGACCTGACCTGACCCGCCTCTCCCACAGGTGGAGCGGACCGCGGTAGCCGGCTGCAGGTGACATCTGACCTGACCTGACCCGCCTCTCCCACAGGTGGAGCGGACCGCGGTAGCCGGCTGCAGGTGACATCTGACCTGACCTGACCCGCCTCTCCCACAGGTGGAGCGGACCGCGGTAACCGGCTGCAGGTGACATCTGACCTGACCTGACCCGCCTCTCCCACAGGTGGAGCGGACCGCGGTAGCCGGCTGCAGGTGACATCTGACCTGACCTGACCCGCCTCTCCCACAGGTGGAGCGGACCGCGGTAGCCGGCTGCAGGTGACATCTGACCTGACCTGACCCGCCTCTCCCACAGGTGGAGCGGACCGCGGTAGCCGGCTGCAGGTGACATCTGACCTGACCTGACCTGACCCGCCTCTCCCACAGGTGGAGCGGACCGCGGTAGCCGGCTGCAGGTGGCATCTGACCTGACCTGACCCGCCTCTCCCACAGGTGGAGCGGACCGCGGTAGCCGGCTGCAGGTGACATCTGACCTGACCTGACCCGCCTCTCCCACAGGTGGAGCGGACCGCGGTAGCCGGCTGCAGGTGACATCTGACCTGACCTGACCTGACCTGACCTGACCCGCCTCTCCCACAGGTGGAGCGGACCGCGGTAGCCGGCTGCAGGTGACATCTGACCTGACCTGACCCGCCTCTCCCACAGGTGGAGCGGACCGCGGTAGCCGGCTGCAGGTGACATCTGACCTGACCTGACCCGCCTCTCCCACAGGTGGAGCGGACCGCGGTAACCGGCTGCAGGTGACATCTGACCTGACCTGACCCGCCTCTCCCACAGGTGGAGCGGACCGCGGTAGCCGGCTGCAGGTGACATCTGACCTGACCTGACCTGACCTGACCCGCCTCTCCCACAGGTGGAGCGGACCGCGGTAGCCGGCTGCAGGTGGCATCTGACCTGACCTGACCCGCCTCTCCCACAGGTGGAGCGGACCGCGGTAGCCGGCTGCAGGTGACATCTGACCTGACCTGACCTGACCTGACCCGCCTCTCCCACAGGTGGAGCGGACCGCGGTAGCCGGCTGCAGGTGGCATCTGACCTGACCTGACCCGCCTCTCCCACAGGTTGAGCGGACCGCGGTAGCCGGCTGCAGGTGGCATCTGACCTGACCTGACCCGCCTCTCCCACAGGTGGAGCGGACCGCGGTAACCGGCTGCAGGTGACATCTGACCTGACCTGACCCGCCTCTCCCACAGGTGGAGCGGACCGCGGTAGCCGGCTGCAGGTGACATCTGACCTGACCTGACCCGCCTCTCCCACAGGTGGAGCGGACCGCGGTAGCCGGCTGCAGGTGACATCTGACCTGACCTGACCTGACCTGACCCGCCTCTCCCACAGGTGGAGCGGACCGCGGTAGCCGGCTGCAGGTGGCATCTGACCTGACCTGACCCGCCTCTCCCACAGGTTGAGCGGACCGCGGTAGCCGGCTGCAGGTGGCATCTGACCTGACCTGACCCGCCTCTCCCACAGGTGGAGCGGACCGCGGTAACCGGCTGCAGGTGACATCTGACCTGACCTGACCCGCCTCTCCCACAGGTGGAGCGGACCGCGGTAGCCGGCTGCAGGTGACATCTGACCTGACCTGACCCGCCTCTCCCACAGGTGGAGCGGACCGCGGTAGCCGGCTGCAGGTGACATCTGACCTGACCTGACCCGCCTCTCCCACAGGTGGAGCGGACCGCGGTAGCCGGCTGCAGGTGACATCTGACCTGACCTGACCCGCCTCTCCCACAGGTGGAGCGGACCGCGGTAGCCGGCTGCAGGTGACATCTGACCTGACCTGACCCGCCTCTCCCACAGGTGGAGCGGACCGCGGTAGCCGGCTGCAGGTGACATCTGACCTGACCTGACCTGACCTGACCCGCCTCTCCCACAGGTGGAGCGGACCGCGGTAGCCGGCTGCAGGTGACATCTGACCTGACCTGACCCGCCTCTCCCACAGGTGGAGCGGACCGCGGTAACCGGCTGCAGGTGACATCTGACCTGACCTGACCTGACCTGACCCGCCTCTCCCACAGGTGGAGCGGACCGCGGTAGCCGGCTGCAGGTGGCATCTGACCTGACCTGACCTGACCCGCCTCTCCCACAGGTGGAGCGGACCGCGGTAGCCGGCTGCAGGTGGCATCTGACCTGACCTGACCTGACCCGCCTCTCCCACAGGTGGAGCGGACCGCGGTAGCCGGCTGCAGGTGACATCTGACCTGACCTGACCTGACCTGACCCGCCTCTCCCACAGGTGGAGCGGACCGCGGTAACCGGCCTCAGGTGACATCTGACCTGACCTGACCTGACCCGCCTCTCCCACAGGTGGAGCGGACCGCGGTAGCCGGCTGCAGGTGACATCTGACCTGACCTGACCCGCCTCTCCCACAGGTGGAGCGGACCGCGGTAGCCGGCTGCAGGTGACATCTGACCTGATCTGACCTGACCTGACCTGACCCGCCTCTCCCACAGGTGGAGCGGACCGCGGTAGCCGGCTGCAGGTGACATCTGACCTGACCTGACCTGACCCGCCTCTCCCACAGGTGGAGCGGACCGCGGTAGCCGGCTGAAGGTGGCATCTGACCTGACCTGACCCGCCTCTCCCACAGGTGGAGCGGACCGCGGTAGCCGGCTGCAGGTGACATCTGACCTGACCTGACCCGCCTCTCCCACAGGTGGAGCGGACCGCGGTAGCCGGCTGCAGGTGACATCTGACCTGACCTGACCTGACCTGACCCGCCTCTCCCACAGGTGGAGCGGACCGCGGTAACCGGCTGCAGGTGACATCTGACCTGACCTGACCCGCCTCTCCCACAGGTGGAGCGGACCGCGGTAGCCGGCTGCAGGTGACATCTGACCTGACCTGACCTGACCTGACCCGCCTCTCCCACAGGTGGAGCGGACCGCGGTAGCCGGCTGCAGGTGACATCTGACCTGACCTGACCTGACCTGACCCGCCTCTCCCACAGGTGGAGCGGACCGCGGTAGCCGGCTGCAGGTGACATCTGACCTGACCTGACCTGACCTGACCCGCCTCTCCCACAGGTGGAGCGGACCGCGGTAGCCGGCTGCAGGTGACATCTGACCTGACCTGACCTGACCTGACCCGCCTCTCCCACAGGTGGAGCGGACCGCGGTAGCCGGCTGCAGGTGACATCTGACCTGACCTGACCTGACCTGACCCGCCTCTCCCACAGGTGGAGCGGACCGCGGTAGCCGGCTGCAGGTGACATCTGACCTGACCTGACCTGACCCGCCTCTCCCACAGGTGGAGCGGACCGCGGTAGCAGGCTGCAGGTGACATCTGACCTGACCTGACCTGACCTGACCCGCCTCTCCCACAGGTGGAGCGGACCGCGGTAACCGGCTGCAGGTGACATCTGACCTGACCTGACCCGCCTCTCCCACAGGTGGAGCGGACCGCGGTAGCCGGCTGCAGGTGACATCTGACCTGACCTGACCTGACCTGACCCGCCTCTCCCACAGGTGGAGCGGACCGCGGTAACCGGCTGCAGGTGACATCTGACCTGACCTGACCTGACCTGACCCGCCTCTCCCACAGGTGGAGCGGACCGCGGTAACCGGCTGCAGGTGACATCTGACCTGACCTGACCTGACCTGACCCGCCTCTCCCACAGGTGGAGCGGACCGCGGTAGCCGGCTGCAGGTGACATCTGACCTGACCTGACCTGACCTGACCCGCCTCTCCCACAGGTGGAGCGGACCGCGGTAGCCGGCTGCAGGTGACATCTGACCTGACCTGACCTGACCTGACCCGCCTCTCCCACAGGTGGAGCGGACCGCGGTAACCGGCTGCAGGTGACATCTGACCTGACCTGACCTGACCTGACCCGCCTCTCCCACAGGTGGAGCGGACCGCGGTAGCCGGCTGCAGGTGACATCTGACCTGACCTGACCCGCCTCTCCCACAGGTGGAGCGGACCGCGGTAGCCGGCTGCAGGTGACATCTGACCTGACCTGACCCGCCTCTCCCACAGGTGGAGCGGACCGCGGTAGCCGGCTGCAGGTGACATCTGACCTGACCTGACCTGACCCGCCTCTCCCACAGGTGGAGCGGACCGCGGTAGCCGGCTGCAGGTGGCATCTGACCTGACCTGACCCGCCTCTCCCACAGGTGGAGCGGACCGCGGTAGCCGGCTGCAGGTGACATCTGACCTGACCTGACCCGCCTCTCCCACAGGTGGAGCGGACCGCGGTAGCCGGCTGCAGGTGACATCTGACCTGACCTGACCTGACCTGACCTGACCCGCCTCTCCCACAGGTGGAGCGGACCGCGGTAGCCGGCTGCAGGTGACATCTGACCTGACCTGACCCGCCTCTCCCACAGGTGGAGCGGACCGCGGTAGCCGGCTGCAGGTGACATCTGACCTGACCTGACCCGCCTCTCCCACAGGTGGAGCGGACCGCGGTAACCGGCTGCAGGTGACATCTGACCTGACCTGACCCGCCTCTCCCACAGGTGGAGCGGACCGCGGTAGCCGGCTGCAGATGACATCTGACCTGACCTGACCTGACCTGACCCGCCTCTCCCACAGGTGGAGCGGACCGCGGTAGCCGGCTGCAGGTGGCATCTGACCTGACCTGACCCGCCTCTCCCACAGGTGGAGCGGACCGCGGTAGCCGGCTGCAGGTGACATCTGACCTGACCTGACCTGACCTGACCCGCCTCTCCCACAGGTGGAGCGGACCGCGGTAGCCGGCTGCAGGTGGCATCTGACCTGACCTGACCCGCCTCTCCCACAGGTTGAGCGGACCGCGGTAGCCGGCTGCAGGTGGCATCTGACCTGACCTGACCCGCCTCTCCCACAGGTGGAGCGGACCGCGGTAACCGGCTGCAGGTGACATCTGACCTGACCTGACCCGCCTCTCCCACAGGTGGAGCGGACCGCGGTAGCCGGCTGCAGGTGACATCTGACCTGACCTGACCCGCCTCTCCCACAGGTGGAGCGGACCGCGGTAGCCGGCTGCAGGTGACATCTGACCTGACCTGACCCGCCTCTCCCACAGGTGGAGCGGACCGCGGTAGCCGGCTGCAGGTGACATCTGACCTGACCTGACCCGCCTCTCCCACAGGTGGAGCGGACCGCGGTAGCCGGCTGCAGGTGACATCTGACCTGACCTGACCCGCCTCTCCCACATGTGGAGCGGACCGCGGTAGCCGGCTGCAGGTGACATCTGACCTGACCTGACCTGACCTGACCCGCCTCTCCCACAGGTGGAGCGGACCGCGGTAGCCGGCTGCAGGTGACATCTGACCTGACCTGACCCGCCTCTCCCACAGGTGGAGCGGACCGCGGTAACCGGCTGCAGGTGACATCTGACCTGACCTGACCTGACCTGACCCGCCTCTCCCACAGGTGGAGCGGACCGCGGTAGCCGGCTGCAGGTGGCATCTGACCTGACCTGACCTGACCCGCCTCTCCCACAGGTGGAGCGGACCGCGGTAGCCGGCTGCAGGTGGCATCTGACCTGACCTGACCTGACCCGCCTCTCCCACAGGTGGAGCGGACCGCGGTAGCCGGCTGCAGGTGACATCTGACCTGACCTGACCTGACCTGACCCGCCTCTCCCACAGGTGGAGCGGACCGCGGTAACCGGCCTCAGGTGACATCTGACCTGACCTGACCTGACCCGCCTCTCCCACAGGTGGAGCGGACCGCGGTAGCCGGCTGCAGGTGACATCTGACCTGACCTGACCCGCCTCTCCCACAGGTGGAGCGGACCGCGGTAGCCGGCTGCAGGTGACATCTGACCTGACCTGACCTGACCTGACCTGACCCGCCTCTCCCACAGGTGGAGCGGACCGCGGTAGCCGGCTGCAGGTGACATCTGACCTGACCTGACCCGCCTCTCCCACAGGTGGAGCGGACCGCGGTAGCCGGCTGCAGGTGACATCTGACCTGACCTGACCTGACCTGACCCGCCTCTCCCACAGGTGGAGCGGACCGCGGTAGCCGGCTGCAGGTGACATCTGACCTGACCTGACCTGACCTGACCCGCCTCTCCCACAGGTGGAGCGGACCGCGGTAACCGGCTGCAGGTGACATCTGACCTGATCTGACCCGCCTCTCCCACAGGTGGAGCGGACCGCGGTAGCCGGCTGCAGGTGACATCTGACCTGACCTGACCTGACCTGACCCGCCTCTCCCACAGGTGGAGCGGACCGCGGTAGCCGGCTGCAGGTGACATCTGACCTGACCTGACCTGACCTGACCCGCCTCTCCCACAGGTGGAGCGGACCGCGGTAGCCGGCTGCAGGTGACATCTGACCTGACCTGACCTGACCTGACCCGCCTCTCCCACAGGTGGAGCGGACCGCGGTAGCCGGCTGCAGGTGACATCTGACCTGACCTGACCTGACCCGCCTCTCCCACAGGTGGAGCGGACCGCGGTAGCCGGCTGCAGGTGACATCTGACCTGACCTGACCTGACCTGACCCGCCTCTCCCACAGGTGGAGCGGACCGCGGTAGCCGGCTGCAGGTGACATCTGACCTGACCTGACCTGACCCGCCTCTCCCACAGGTTGAGCGGACCGCGGTAACCGGCCTCAGGTGACATCTGACCTGACCTGACCTGACCCGCCTCTCCCACAGGTGGAGCGGACCGCGGTAGCCGGCTGCAGGTGACATCTGACCTGACCTGACCCGCCTCTCCCACAGGTGGAGCGGACCGCGGTAGCCGGCTGCAGGTGACATCTGACCTGACCTGACCTGACCTGACCCGCCTCTCCCACAGGTGGAGCGGACCGCGGTAGCCGGCTGCAGGTGACATCTGACCTGACCTGACCTGACCCGCCTCTCCCACAGGTGGAGCGGACCGCGGTAGCCGGCTGCAGGTGGCATCTGACCTGACCTGACCCGCCTCTCCCACAGGTGGAGCGGACCGCGGTAGCCGGCTGCAGGTGACATCTGACCTGACCTGACCCGCCTCTCCCACAGGTGGAGCGGACCGCGGTAGCCGGCTGCAGGTGACATCTGACCTGACCTGACCTGACCTGACCCGCCTCTCCCACAGGTGGAGCGGACCGCGGTAACCGGCTGCAGGTGACATCTGACCTGACCTGACCCGCCTCTCCCACAGGTGGAGCGGACCGCGGTAGCCGGCTGCAGGTGACATCTGACCTGACCTGACCTGACCTGACCCGCCTCTCCCACAGGTGGAGCGGACCGCGGTAGCCGGCTGCAGGTGACATCTGACCTGACCTGACCTGACCTGACCCGCCTCTCCCACAGGTGGAGCGGACCGCGGTAGCCGGCTGCAGGTGACATCTGACCTGACCTGACCTGACCTGACCCGCCTCTCCCACAGGTGGAGCGGACCGCGGTAGCCGGCTGCAGGTGACATCTGACCTGACCTGACCTGACCTGACCCGCCTCTCCCACAGGTGGAGCGGACCGCGGTAGCCGGCTGCAGGTGACATCTGACCTGACCTGACCTGACCTGACCCGCCTCTCCCACAGGTGGAGCGGACCGCGGTAGCCGGCTGCAGGTGACATCTGACCTGACCTGACCTGACCTGACCCGCCTCTCCCACAGGTGGAGCGGACCGCGGTAGCCGGCTGCAGGTGACATCTGACCTGACCTGACCTGACCTGACCCGCCTCTCCCACAGGTGGAGCGGACCGCGGTAACCGGCTGCAGGTGACATCTGACCTGACCTGACCTGACCTGACCCGCCTCTCCCACAGGTGGAGCGGACCGCGGTAGCCGGCTGCAGGTGACATCTGACCTGACCTGACCTGACCCGCCTCTCCCACAGGTGGAGCGGACCGCGGTAGCCGGCTGCAGGTGACATCTGACCTGACCTGACCTGACCTGACCCGCCTCTCCCACAGGTGGAGCGGACCGCGGTAACCGGCTGCAGGTGACATCTGACCTGACCTGACCCGCCTCTCCCACAGGTGGAGCGGACCGCGGTAGCCGGCTGCAGGTGACATCTGACCTGACCTGACCTGACCTGACCTGACCCGCCTCTCCCACAGGTGGAGCGGACCGCGGTAACCGGCTGCAGGTGACATCTGACCTGACCTGACCTGACCTGACCCGCCTCTCCCACAGGTGGAGCGGACCGCGGTAACCGGCTGCAGGTGACATCTGACCTGACCTGACCTGACCTGACCCGCCTCTCCCACAGGTGGAGCGGACCGCGGTAGCCGGCTGCAGGTGACATCTGACCTGACCTGACCTGACCTGACCCGCCTCTCCCACAGGTGGAGCGGACCGCGGTAGCCGGCTGCAGGTGACATCTGACCTGACCTGACCTGACCTGACCCGCCTCTCCCACAGGTGGAGCGGACCGCGGTAACCGGCTGCAGGTGACATCTGACCTGACCTGACCTGACCTGACCCGCCTCTCCCACAGGTGGAGCGGACCGCGGTAGCCGGCTGCAGGTGACATCTGACCTGACCTGACCTGACCTGACCTGACCTGACCCGCCTCTCCCACAGGTGGAGCGGACCGCGGTAACCGGCTGCAGGTGACATCTGACCTGACCTGACCTGACCTGACCCGCCTCTCCCACAGGTGGAGCGGACCGCGGTAGCCGGCTGCAGGTGACATCTGATCTGACCTGACCTGACCTGACCCGCCTCTCCCACAGGTGGAGCGGACCGCGGTAGCCGGCTGCAGGTGACATCTGACCTGACCTGACCTGACCTGACCCGCCTCTCCCACAGGTGGAGCGGACCGCGGTAACCGGCTGCAGGTGACATCTGACCTGACCTGACCTGACCTGACCCGCCTCTCCCACAGGTGGAGCGGACCGCGGTAGCCGGCTGCAGGTGACATCTGACCTGACCTGACCTGACCCGCCTCTCCCACAGGTGGAGCGGACCGCGGTAACCGGCCGCAGGTGACATCTGACCTGACCTGACCTGACCTGACCCGCCTCTCCCACAGGTGGAGCGGACCGCGGTAACCGGCTGCAGGTGACATCTGACCTGACCTGACCCGCCTCTCCCACAGGTGGAGCGGACCGCGGTAGCCGGCTGCAGGTGACATCTGACCTGACCTGACCTGACCTGACCCGCCTCTCCCACAGGTGGAGCGGACCGCGGTAACCGGCTGCAGGTGACATCTGACCTGACCTGACCTGACCTGACCCGCCTCTCCCACAGGTGGAGCGGACCGCGGTAACCGGCTGCAGGTGACATCTGACCTGACCTGACCTGACCTGACCCGCCTCTCCCACAGGTGGAGCGGACCGCGGTAGCCGGCTGCAGGTGACATCTGACCTGACCTGACCTGACCTGACCCGCCTCTCCCACAGGTGGAGCGGACCGCGGTAGCCGGCTGCAGGTGACATCTGACCTGACCTGACCTGACCTGACCCGCCTCTCCCACAGGTGGAGCGGACCGCGGTAACCGGCTGCAGGTGACATCTGACCTGACCTGACCTGACCTGACCCGCCTCTCCCACAGGTGGAGCGGACCGCGGTAGCCGGCTGCAGGTGACATCTGACCTGACCTGACCTGACCTGACCCGCCTCTCCCACAGGTGGAGCGGACCGCGGTAGCCGGCTGCAGGTGACATCTGACCTGACCTGACCTGACCTGACCCGCCTCTCCCACAGGTGGAGCGGACCGCGGTAGCCGGCTGCAGGTGACATCTGACCTGACCTGACCTGACCTGACCCGCCTCTCCCACAGGTGGAGCGGACCGCGGTAACCGGCTGCAGGTGACATCTGACCTGACCTGACCTGACCTGACCCGCCTCTCCCACAGGTGGAGCGGACCGCGGTAGCCGGCTGCAGGTGACATCTGACCTGACCTGACCTGACCTGACCTGACCCGCCTCTCCCACAGGTGGAGCGGACCGCGGTAACCGGCTGCAGGTGACATCTGACCTGACCTGACCTGACCTGACCCGCCTCTCCCACAGGTGGAGCGGACCGCGGTAGCCGGCTGCAGGTGACATCTGACCTGACCTGACCTGACCTGACCCGCCTCTCCCACAGGTGGAGCGGACCGCGGTAGCCGGCTGCAGGTGACATCTGACCTGACCTGACCTGACCCGCCTCTCCCACAGGTGGAGCGGACCGCGGTAACCGGCTGCAGGTGACATCTGACCTGACCTGACCTGACCTGACCCGCCTCTCCCACAGGTGGAGCGGACCGCGGTAGCCGGCTGCAGGTGACATCTGACCTGACCTGACCTGACCTGACCCGCCTCTCCCACAGGTGGAGCGGACCGCGGTAGCCGGCTGCAGGTGACATCTGACCTGACCTGACCTGACCTGACCCGCCTCTCCCACAGGTGGAGCGGACCGCGGTAACCGGCTGCAGGTGACATCTGACCTGACCTGACCTGACCTGACCCGCCTCTCCCACAGGTGGAGCGGACCGCGGTAACCGGCTGCAGGTGACATCTGACCTGACCTGACCTGACCTGACCCGCCTCTCCCACAGGTGGAGCGGACCGCGGTAACCGGCCTCAGATAGCGGCGCTGACGCCCGGCGGCGCGGCGCAGCGCTGCGATGCCGTCTGCGTCGGAGACAGGATCAGGGCGGTGAACGGCACCAACACCGAGGGTCTACTGCACTACGAGGTGCTGGAGCTGCTGCGCGGCACCGAGCCCAGAGTCCAGCTCGAGCTCGAGTATGACATGCCCGAGTCAGGTTAGTCGCCGCTTCTATACCCCTGCGTCCGTACACCGCTCACAGCGAGCCTCGTGTCAAGCTGGAGCTTCAGTGTGATGTTTCCGAGTCAGGTCCACACCGCACATGATTGTCACAGTCTGATTTTGCATTTAACAGTTTCTAGTAGTTGGAAGCAAGCTGATGGGCCGACGGTCTTTTTTGCATGAATCAAGTGACTTAGCGTTGGAAGGGTGTCTGGGATGAAACAGTAACTGATATACCTGGGTCTGGTCGTATCAAAGATCGCCGACATTTTGCTCATTTCTCTTCTTCTGGACATACAACCCCTCAGTAGGGTCATTCAAACAGCCGAAGCCCAACGCCAATGGCTGTAGACCTACACGTGTTGAGATGAGAACACTCAGGCATTTTAGATGTGTGACGTTTTGCGGTTGACGAGAAGCGCGTTCAAGAATCAACATGATCCAGGTATTGATCAAGGTTTCTTATCTGCCGATTTTCGTTTTGTGACGGTGCTTTGCCATGAGACCGGCACCGTATACCTACTCAGTTTGCGTAACCCAGTTTCTGTGTGGACAGCTGAGCTGCTGTTTTCACCCACGGTGATTTACATACACCTACTAAGTCCGATCAAGGTCCCCTCTATACCCAACAAACACGGCGAGCCAGGTGCCGTCCCGGCCGTGCGCCGGGCGTGTCCTGCGCGTGGTCAACATGACACACATCCGGATCATGTTGTTCATATATCGCGCTGTTTGCTGTTTGGACAAGCCTCGTGTTTGTAGAAGTACCTCCCCGGCTCCAGTCACCGTCGAGCCGTGGGATTAGCGAACGGCGAGGCGGCGGCGAGGCGGCGGCCGGCTCTTCCGGGGTGTTCCGACTGAGTGTGGGGCGCTGCACGGACGACAGACGGAGGCGCGGCACTCTGCCAACGACGGTCCGCGCCACGTGTGTGTGAGGCGGGGAGTCGGCGCGGCGGCGGCGGCACGGTTTGGGCGGTGATCTCAGAGAGGGTGATTAGCACCGCGCTTTGGTTCTGTGGTATCGGGTCGGGGGTGACGCGGTGCCCGCTGGTTTCTGTGGAATCCAGGGGATTTGCACTGGTTCTTTGGAATCATTGTGAAATAACTCCCCGCTGGTTCTGTGGAATCGAGGTGATTTGGCCTGGTTCTGTTGAATCATTGTGAAATATCTCGCCGCTCGCGCTGGTTCTGTAGAGTCGGGGTGATGAGAATTGGAAGGGTTGGTCTGTTTCGGCCATCGCCGTCCCCACGCCGACACTGCATGCCAGTCTAATGCTGCCGTTGCGTGACTGGCGAGGATATCATGGACGGCGACCACACGTCATTCGATGTAGTTTTTCCTGTCCGTGGAATGGGATGGGATGGGCTGGGCCGAACCCATTTCTCTCCACTTCCCCATAATGGCTGGCAGTGTTGTATCGTACTGAAACGAACGGGAGGTCACGCTGCACGCGTCGTCGCTGAAATGAGTTGGAACTTGGACAACAGGCGTCTGCATTGCCACCATTTGCCTCGTAAGTGGCGAACCTTTCAGTCCTGATTGAACGGTTATTCAAAGTCAATTTTCCACTGAAAACACTGTGACTTGGATTAAGCAGCGGATTCGGGAACTGCGTAACATACTTTGGGGACATTCTATTTCGACTGTGTCATTGGCGAATGTGAACGCGCGAACGATTTAATTCCATTTGATCTTCGAATATATACATCGGAAATAGTAAGTCTCGATATTCACAAATTTGCGTTGTATGTTGTGCGGAGCGTTTTCTCGCTGTGAATGCGTCGGACTGCATCCGGGTGCCTTTTGTCTGGCCCGGCGCGCCCTGCACTGAGAGGCGGGGGCAGGGGCGGCTGTCGCCACGGACATCCCCCACAATGGCTGTGCGTTGACAGCTCAGGGACGGCCGCCGAGTGTCACGTGCTGCCCTCCCGCGTGACCCCGGCGCCGGCGCCGACATGTGTGGTCCCGACGCGTGCGTCGGACAGAAGATCTGTGACGCACAATGAATACCGCCTTGCCGCTGATCAGCAGATTCATTGAAGACAAAATTACGTTGATGGGGGCAAACATCCATGGCAGCTTGTCTCTTCGGCTTAAATGCTGCGGGAGGAGTGTGGCGTGCTGTTACGAATGTCGGCAATACCGTGAAGTATTTTGGGCTATGCTGTCAGTGTGTTGGATATCCCGAGCCACCTGTCTTCACTGTTGACGGCGGAGACGGCCGGTGCCGGGAGGGTCGTCAGTCGTCTCTCGTCACCCGTCACCCGTCACCCGTCTGTCGTCTGTCGTCAGCGGCATGTCTGGGCGAGTCGGCCCCGGCGCGGCGGCGCCCCACCCCAGGCCGTGTCTCGCGCCCGACACCGGCTCGCCACTGTTGCTGTTGGCGGCCGTAACAGCGGCGCCGGAGGGGTGGTTTGAGGCCGACCGACCGCTCATGTGTGGCAGAACGGTTACTGGCCCGATGGGCAACACTGGGCGTAGTTCGCACCCACCCGTTGGTAATATAGACACGTGTGGCAGAACGGTTACTGGCCCGGTGGACACCACTGGGCGTAGTTCGTACCCACCCGTTGGTAATATAGACACTTGTGGCAGAACGGTTACTGGCCCGGTGGGCAACACTGGGCGTAGTTCGTACCCACCCGTTGGTAATATAGACACGTGTGGCAGAACGGTTACTGGCCCGGTGGGCAACACTGGGCGTAGTTCGTACCCACCCGTTGGTAATATAGACACGTGTGGCAGAACGGTTACTGGCCCGATGGGCAACACTGGGCGCAGTTCGTACCCACCCGTTGGTAATATAGACACGTGTGGCAGAACGGTTACTGGCCCGGTGGACAACACTGGGCGTAGTTCGTACCCACCCGTTGGTAATATAGACACGTGTGGCAGAACGGTTACTGGCCCGATGGGCAACACTGGGCGTAGTTCGTACCCACCCGTTGGTTATATAGACACGTGTGGCAGAACGGTTACTGGCCCGGTGGGCAACACTGGGCGTAGTTCGTACCCACCCGTTGGTAATATAGACACGTGTGGCAGAACGGTTACTGGCCCGGTGGGCAACACTGGGCGTAGTTCGTACCCACCCGTTGGTAATATAGACACGTGTGGCAGAACGGTTACTGGCCCGGTGGGCAACACTGGGCGTAGTTCGTACCCACCCGTTGGTAATATAGACACGTGTGGCAGAACGGTTACTGGCCCGGTGGGCAACACTGGGCGTAGTTCGTACCCACCCGTTGGTAATATAGACAACACACGCATTCTTGGATGCAATCAGCCGAATTGTATAATTATATGTTGCATATGCCGATATGCGTATTTATTGCATTGGATTTAAATTCCGCCTCACCGGTACAGAGATTTCAGCTGTTTCCTGTACAATCGATACACAGAGTTCGGTTTCGGAGGAGGGATACGTGATATTTTCTGCATTTCTCATCCTTAATCTCTCCGTAACAAGGCCCCTTGTGTGTGCTTGTATGCGCGTGTCTGGTGTCATTGTCTTTGTGTGATCTGCGGACGCACGTGTCGTTCGCCGTGGCCGTGTCTCCTGAAGCACGTGTCGTTCGCCGTGGCCGTGGCTCCTGAAGCACGTGTCGTTCGCCGTGGCCGTGGCTCCTGAAGCACGTGTCGTTCGCCGTGGCCGTGGCTCCTGAAGCACGTGTTCGCCGCGGCCGTGGCTCCTGAAGCACGTGTCGTTCGCCGTGGCCGTGGCTCCTGAAGCACGTGTCGTTCGCCGTGGCCGTGGCTCCTGAAGCACGTGTCGTTCGCCGCGGCCATGGCTCCTGAAGCACGTGTCGTTCGCCGTGGCCGTGACTCCTGAAGCACGTCGTTCGCCGTGGCCGTGTCTCCTGAAGCACGTGTCGTTCGCCGTGGCCGTGACTCCTGAAGCACGTGTCGTTCGCCGCGGCCGTGGCTCCTGAAGCACGTGTCGTTCGCCGCGGCCGTGACTCCTGAAGCACGTGTCGTTCGTCGCGGCCGTGGCTCCTGAAGCACGTGTCGTTCGCCGTGGCCGTGGCTCCTGAACGTTCATACGGTTCATACTAAATGCGGCGGAAAATACTGTGCCGCATGACATTGGTGTAGCGCGGTACAGCCTAGTCAGTAGGGGCACAGCGCTCGGCTGTCGGCACGAGCCGAGCCGTTCTCACTTCTCTGTAAGCTGAGCAGCGCGCCCGCCTGGCGATATGTATTCACAGCGGCAACGCACCTCACGTATTCACGCCGGCCTGTTTTCAGCAAGTCGTGCATGGCACATTGGCACACGTGTGTGTGATACGTATTCACAGCGGCGGTTCAGTAGCCTCGGTTGCCACTCTCGCTTCGTCAAGTGGTGACGGGCCTGTTTTTAGCGTCCCGTGTTGACGGGAGCGACCCACGGCGACTGCAGGTGTACGGACTTGGGACGGGCGACCAGGCACATCGCTTTAATGGTCGACAGTTTCCGGAGCTATTACTGGGTTCACATAGGAGGCATTTGTTGGTTACTGCATGCGAATTGCGTATACTTAGATAAAAAAATGTATGCGCATACCCATACGTTTAACAACTGCACGCATTAGGAAAGGGTTGAAACGCAAGGGGCTGCGCCAAATGTGAAGTCTCGTAACAAATGCTTCGAAGTGTAAAGTTTATCTTGATTGGGTTTTAATCCATGGTGTGCACGAAACGCATCCAAATCACGCGGGCGCATTTCTGTATATTCCCTACAGTAATGCCTAATGGTGCACTTGTGTCTGTGATGCAATACAAATTTTCAAAACAGAAAATGTGAGCAGCGCTCAAGTAGCATCTCTTGACTTGTGACTTGACTGGGCCAATAACAAGCAAATATGTCAATATTTTAGGCAGATGGGAATATTTTGGATGGGTGATCTAACAAACTTAATTTAAAGAGGAGTTGTACCTAAACGATAGATTCGCGCAGTTAAATAAATTCCGAAGAACTGAAGTACAACAAGTTGCATTGGTCATATCTGACACGGTCGTTAATACCATTCAACGCAGTTTATTCGAAAATGGAAATTTCTGCACCGTTTTTTATCACATCAGGAAGACTGCCATGTGGAAGTCATGGGCTGTCCACAGTGTCTCAAAATTCCCTTTTTGCGTGGGTGTCAGAATGGAAAATTCGAGCAAAAAAAGAAGACCAGGAGAGTGGAAAATTATGTAAAAAAAATGGTACAATATTGATTTCTGGGTTGAATATCAAAAACAGTACTTTTCGTTGGAATCATGTATCTTTAGTCAATATTTATGTCAGAATTAATATCACAATTCATAATTTGGGAGTGGAAATTTCACTCCTAAAATGGGGAGTGAGAGTGGAAGATTATTCACATTTGGGTGTGATTTCCCACCAAAATAAAGAACAAATTGAGACACTGGCTGTCCATTTTAAAATGATGTACCGCTCTACTCCAACGATATGCCGTTTTTCACGCGTACATATGCAGTAGCCAATAACCGAATCCGATGTGAGTCCAGCATTAGAGGGGTATTTTACTACACTCGTAAACTGTAACGGATGACATCTGCCTGGCAGATATACCAATATTTAGTTTTGGCCCAATCCTAGCTTCAGATTGATAGGAATATCGACTCTAGTGCACTTCAAAGAAGGCTGGCGTCAATGAAAACAGATTCATTGTTGACGAGCGGCGGTATGATTTTTAATTCATACCGAGACGACGTATTAGTTTATAATTCCATGTAGCATCGGCCGTTTCTCGACTCTCTGAGGACACATCTCGCCCTCATATCTTCCTGGCAAAACAGCCGTGATGCTTGGAGTGTGATCCAGGCACGTAGCCAGGATTTCGTCCAGGGGTGCGGCGCCTCGAAAGGGCCCCTTCCCGAGCGCTGAAAGGGCCCTTTCCCAAGCGTTGAAAGGTTCAAACAAAACGGATGAAAAAGCACGTTACAAGGATGGAAAATGCAGTATAACAGGTATGGTATGGGCCATAACAACTTTTAGGACCTGGAGTTAGCGAACTTCCATATCAACTTTGGAACCAGCGACACCAATTTGGAATTAGCTATACCAACTTGTAATATTTTTTTTAAGCTCAAGATCTGGAACCCTTAAACAAATTGCGCCGCGGAGCGGCACGAAAATGTTGAGTCTTATGCCCTAGATATGCATTCTCATCAATGCGGCACATTGCTTATGGTGCGGACCTCTACAAATGTTATTGTACGTTTATAAGTGCGTTAAAAAAAATGTTAAAGTGAACTATTTTTCCCAATTATATAGGAAAGTAGCAACATAACACATAAATGCGCCGAGAAACGGACCGTTTTTTGTTCTTCTAACCCGCATATAATTTAATTTGTAGTTAAATTGCGCCGCGAAGCGGCACACAATTATGAGTTTTATTCCCTGGACAACTGCATTCTTACTGTTGAAAGGCCCAGGGTTCCTTCAGATCGTCTAGGGCCCCTCCGACCTTTTCAACGCCCTTCTAACCTGTTCAGGGACTCATCTGGGATCCGCGAAAAGACATGATGTGGAGTGGGTGATATATGTTAAATACAAAGAGGGCTTACTATACAATACAAATTACAATCAGAGATTGCGGGTATATTGTAACACCCTTCGTTAGCGATTAAGAGGCATTCGGTAACATGTAATTGCTCGTCTTAAAGACGAGCAACGACATGTTACCGAATGCCTCTTAATCGCTAACGAAGGGTGATAAAATATACCCGAAGGCTCCGATTGTAATATTTTCCTTGTGGAGTAAGTCCTTTGTATTTAATCTTCATCTGGGATCTCTACGTGCTTTGGGCTCTTCCGGTCTGACCAGGGACCCCTCTGACCTTCCAATAAGCTTCTCTTGTGTATCAAGGGGCCCATTCACCTGTCCAGAGGTCCTTCCGACCTGGCCAGGGACTGAACTGGCTGCTTTGTCGCCCTCCGGTCTGTTTCTCTGTCTGTTTGTCCTCTCTCCGGTCTGTTTCTCCACTTCATTAGCACGATCGACGCAAGAGCCTTCTTGGCTCAGAAGTCAGAGGTGCCTCAGTTTTAAAGACACCATGATCGCAATGCCTTCTTCCGGCTTTCGAGGCGGCTCCGCTTCAATAGTTCGGACCTGTATACCCAAGAATTTTTAACCTGGGGCGTCGCCAGCCCCTAGGGGGCCTGGGAGCCGGACCCCGCCAGGATCGCTCCGGCCGCAGTTCGCCCCCCCCCCCCTCCCCAGTTCACAGGATTTGAACATTAGCCCATGGGGCTAGCCCACCAAACCTCTGGCTGCCCCCATTCAAAATTGTGTGGCGACGCCACTGCTGGATTGCCAGCAGTGGTCCCTCCGGCTAATGACGGTGCCCCTCTGGCCAGTGACAGCGCCCCTTCTGCTATTGCTAGCCCATATGGCCAGTGAGGGCACTCCTCCAGCCAGTGCCAACACTCTTGCGGCCAGTGACGGCACCCCTGTGGCCAGTGACGACGCCCCTTCGGCCAGGGACGACTCCCCTTCGGCCAGTGACGGTGCCCCTTCGGCCAATGACGGCGCCCCTCCGGGCAGTGACTGTCCCTCCCCGGCCAGTGACGGCGCCCCTCCGGCTAGTGACAAAGCACCCGTTGTCAAACACATTTATTCGATCACTGTCAGCATCACCGTCAGCCACCATGAATACCCTACCGATGCTTTCTACTGAGACCCGGTCAAGCGGCGTCTGATGGCAGTGGTAGACAATAAGGACGGAGAGGCGCCTCTTGTCCAAATTGCATCGTAGCCACGGCTTTGCGGGGATACCCTTGACTAGGATGACCTGCGATGGTGGCAGCGGCCTGAGTCAGATGAAGTCAGTGCGCGGGGAAGACCGCGCCAAAGGTTTGTGACACGTAAAGCCTTCGACTTTAAATTCCACCTGTGAGCAAATATTGCGCGATCGAATATGGTCCATGCAAACAGCTCTGCTTAGCGAAGGGCGCCGACACCAGAAGCACATTCAAACGAAGGTTTGAACCAAATACAAATATGCGCTCAGCGTTAGCTGACAGCAAGAGGAATAGGATAGACCGTAAGTCTAGGAGCTTCCCCGTCTCGGCATCTAACTTCGTTTAGCGGGAAAGTCATTTAGGGCAGCCCCTGCCTCGTCCGGAGTGATATACTTATTCTACCTCAATTGAAGGAATAGCATCACCGAAACTATTGTTCTTCTTGTCTTCCATGAGTGACACTCAGTGGCGTGCGTATAAATTCACAAAGGGTCGGCTTCAGGGTCATTACTCGGTCTGAGGAGGCCCTTTATCAGCCTGTGGGCCCTTGCGTTCAGTCTGAGGGGCCTTTGGTTGGCATGAGGGGCTCACGGTCCGGTTTAGGGGATCCTCCAGCGCCCGGAAGGGGAACTTGGTCAGCTTGATGGGACCAGTCAGCCTGCGCGGTCCTCGGTCGGCTTGAGAGGGCCTCGATCGCTCTGAAGGATAACTCCGTCGGCTTGAGCGGGTCCCCTGTCGGCCTGAAGGGCCCTCGTTCAGCATGAGGGGCCCTTAGATGGTTTAAGGCCCCTTTAGATATGTCTAGGCCTGACAGAATCCTTGCCATGTCTGAGCGGACCCCAGGCTGGTCTGAGAGGGTGATTGTCGAGGCCTGAGAGGGCCGCACCTCCGGCCGTCACTGGCAGGAGGGGCGCTGTCACTGGCCGGAAGGGCGCCGTCATTGGCTGGGGGGGGGGGGGGGGGCGCAGCCACTGGGCGGAGGGGTGCCGTTATTTGCCGGTGGGGCGCCGTTACTAGCCAGAGAGGCACCGTCACGGCCCGGAGGGGCGCCGTCACTGGCCGAAGGGGCGTCGTCAGTGGCCACAGGGGTGCGGTCACTGGCCGCAAGAGTGCCGTCACTGGCCGGAGGAGTGCTATCACTGGCCAGATGGGCACCGTCACTAGCCGAAGGGGCTCTGTTACTGGCCAGAGGGGCGCCGCCATTGGCTGGAGGGGTGCAGTCACTGGCCGGAGGGGCGCCGTCATTAGCAGGAGGGGCGCCGACACTAGCCAGAGGGGCGCCGTCACTGGCCAGGGGGCGCCGTCACTGGCCAGATGGGCGCCGTCACTGGCCTGAGGGTGGCACCTGGCCAGGGGCGGCACCTAGCCTGAGGACGGCTACTGGTCTGAGTGCAGCAGATGTCAGTTATCAAACCCCGTAAGCAGGCCTATTTCTGCGCCTTTGGTGCGGAATTGGTCTGCTTACGAGGCCTGCTTGCTAGGGGGCGCGGAGGGGGCGCCCTGCGCCTTCGGCGCAGTGTGGGGGGAGGGGGGGGAGAGGTGGCCGCCCCCGCCACCCCCGCCCCTGTATCCGCCCCTGATCCGGGCCCTGGAATGCCTTACTTGACTTTAGCGCTGGAAGGTGTAAATTGTAAGGCGTCCAATACATGCCAGCTGGTTTAAAGGATCGTTATGACATTGCGGTACCTTTGCGACTCTGCAATGTGCTGGTATCCCCTCGTGGCTTGAGTTAACAGATGCAACACATTACAATTAATCGTTTCACCTGAACGTCTTGAAGGAATATGCATTGCAAACTGCATCACCAAGGCATTGCTGATAGTTGTCCATCTATTCAGATTCATTGGCAATGGCATTAGGGTTGTGACATTCAGCAATTTATTGATGCAGCCAGCGCAAAACACTTGTCGACACCAGTGATGGCGACGAAGCATTAATTACGTTTATCTGCCTCCGTTATTGGATGTCCTCAGATGGATTACCCTGATTCATCTGTACTGTCAGCAGCCGATATTGGACGCTAGTCGGGGAAGGTCAGCTCATCACAAGCGAATGCTGACTAAATTGCTAATTTTTCGTTTAAAGGGAAATCGTGACCTTTTAATTTTGTTAGCAACAATTTATTTGGCTACCGTTATGGTATTAAAATGATGTGATCTAAATTTAAGAATTAAATACAATTATTCCCTAATTTTATTCAAAGTTGGAAGTTTGGGCAAATTAATGATCGATATTTTCCATCCACTATTGGAAAGCGACACATCTGGCGCTTTTGCATCAATCTGTTCAACGTTGTTGAATGCGCACTTCGAAACAAATCGCCGACACCAAATAGGTCGCCGTCGTCTTGCATCGATGAGCTTCCGATTGAATTGCCAGTTTGTGTATTGTTTGTTAATTGTAAAGGATGGGTGAGCATATAATCACAACAAGCAGAACGCAAAATATATTTTCCACGCCATTGCGTAAAAAAACAATACGGGAAAAACCCGGAGTTTGATGGAAACCGAAAAGTAACTTGCAAGTACCGGTCGTTAAAAGTGTGGAAAGCTTATCGGTAGGAAACTGCTAATATCTCTCGGAAGGAATTTTTATATGCAAAATGCGATGAATTTACATCATATTTTGGCCTCGTCTGTCGATTTCAAGTGCTAACTCCATTTTTGTGGGAAAAGGTCATTATTTCCCTTCAATTTTATATCAATATGTGGTTGAATGAAGCTCCTCAAGTTAGGTCGGGTCGCTCACCTTTTGATTAGCATGCACAAACATGTATTTTATGTCTGTTGACATTGATAACACTCAGTCTCAGCCAGTGGAGAGGAGATAGGGGTCGCTTTGGTCGTATCCCCATGCACTGCATTGCTCCATTGCTGTAACTGTTAACTGTGTTGCCATTCTGCCACGTCAAAACAAACACGCTCTCTACTCTGTCCCGTCCCGTCCCGTCCCGTCCCGTCCCGTCTCGTCTCGTCTCGTCTCGTCTCGTCTCGTCTCGTCTCGTCTCGTCTCGTCTCGTCTCGTCTCGTCTCGTCTCGTCGCGTCCCGTCGCGTCCCGTCGCGTCCCGTCGCGTCCCGTCGCGTCCCGTCGCGTCCCGTCGCGTCCCGTCGCGTCCCGTCTCGTCCCGTCCCGTCCCGTCCCGTCTCGTCCCGTCTCGTCCCGTCTCGTCCCGTCTCGTCCCGTCTCGTCCCGTCCCGTCCCGTCTCGTCTCGTCTCGTCTCGTCTCGTCTCGTCTCGTCTCGTCCCGTCCCGTCCCGTCCCGTCTCGTCTCGTCTCGTCTCGTCCCGTCCCGTCCCGTCTCGTCCGTCCCGTCTCGTCTCGTCCGTCCCGTCTCGTCCCGTCCCGTCTCGTCCCGTCTCGTCTCGTCTCGTCTCGTCTCGTCTCGTCCGTCTCGTCTCGTCTCGTCTCGTCTCGTCTCGTCTCGTCCCGTCTCGTCCCTTTCGTCTCGTCTCGTCTCGTCCCGTCTCGTCCCGTCTCGCCCCGTCTCGTCTCGTCTCGTCTCGTCCTGTCCCGTCCCGTCCCGTCCCGTCCCGTCTCGTCTCGTCTCGTCCCGTCTCGTCTCGTCCCGTCTCGTCCCGTCTCGTCCCGTCTCGTATACAGGTCACCCGCCGGCCCGTGTCCCGGCTTCTGAATGGCTCGTTGTCGTCCGGACGTGGGCCGCTTCCGAGCCGCGCTGTTTGGATGACGCGCACCTGTCGTGCGCTGCTCTAGCTCGACACACGCACACCGACGCACCTGTCTCGCATGGCCCTCCCCCTCCCTCGCCCGCCCCACGCACCCACGCCCTTCCTTCTCGCCCCCCCCCCCCCCCCCCGCACCTCCACGCGCTCTGGCATAGCACGGTTTCTGGGACGCGTGAAGCAGCAAACAAATTGAGCCGGCTGCCGCGTCTGTTGACGGATGGTGGCCGCCGGCCGGTGCGACAGATCATACACCGGCCGCCTGGCACGTGTTGCGCTCATCTGACACAGAGCAGTGTGACACGCGACACCGCCAGACACCGGGCGGCGCTGTGGCGGCGCCGGTCGCAGCGCCGTGCCTGGGCGTTCCGGTCGCTCGGCGGCGAGGCAGCTCGGGTTTCTTTGCCGGCGGCTGCCGATGAGGCCGCGGTAACCTGCCGGGTCTGCCGGCTGATGTGGGTCCGCCAGGTGGTGCTGTTTGAACGTTCGTGTCTTCCCCGCTTCTCTCCTTCGACGAGTTCGATAGCCCGGCCGTGCCCCCTCGCCGTGCCCGTGCTGCCGGCTTCGCTGCGTGTGAGCTGGAAGACAGATGGCTCGGTCTGCCGCTACACGTGCACCTTGCCCCGGATCGGGGGCCGATGGAGCGGCCGATACCGCGATTTATCTGCCGAGCCACGGCGTTATCTCAGCACCAGCTGGCGCCGCCTCTTTCTAAACCTCGGGCTCCAGCTCACCCGCCGCGGCCTCCCAGCTCGGCGGCGCCTCCAGCCCTCTGCTGTGTCACTCCGAAACAGTTCCCGCCTCGTTTCCCGGTGCCCACATTTCGCGGCGCTGTTTTCGCTGCATGGATGTGTGTCAGCTCGCGTCGATGAGGCGTGGGAGTCGTCTCGGATACCGGTCATTAAAGCTTCACACCTGCGGCTGGCAGTCACATAAACACTAAACAGCGCCCGTTCCACCGCTGCCGTTTGAGCGGCGGCGCAGAGTCAACATTGCCCGAGGCTATAAATCGGACGATTGGTTGGTGCAGTTGGCACGGTCGGCCGTGCGCCGCGGCGCGGGGCAGCGTGCCTGTGGCTCGGCGGCAGGCTACACAGCACGTGTTTCGGTCACTCATCCTAAGCCGGGTCTGAGGCGGGTCTGAGAGGTCTCTGTCGGCTGATTTCGGTCGGCCCTGCTTCGCTGGAACGAACTGCAGCAGAGGGAGGGGAAGCGGGCCTCTCGCTGTGCAGGGCCGGGCCGGTGTTGACTTTTAATTTGTGTGTGGTGATGATGGGCGGTGTGGGTGCGGACAGGGACAGGAACCAGGGACAGGAACCAGGGACAGGAACCAGGGACAGGAACCAGGGACAGGAGCCAGGGGACAGGGGCAGGGGACAGGGACCAGGAACCAGGGACATGGGACAGGCGACAGGGAGCAGGGACAGGAACCAGGGACAGGCGACAGGGACGGCACGGTCACGTTCGACCCGAGAGACTCACTGAGAGCGGGAGCAGCGACGCTGGACTCCCCGATAGTAGCGCCGACTTGGGCCAGAGATGTTGAATGTGAATGCCTTCGCCCTTCGGTGGATGGTGATTCAAATTATCACGTGTCAGAGTTATCACTTGTCAGAGTTATCACTTGTCAGAGTTATCACTTGTCAGAGTTATCACTTGTCAGAGTTATCACTTGTCAGAGTTATCACTTGTCAGAGTTATCACTTGTCAGAGTTTCATAGTTTGTGTTGTGTATCTTTGGCTCATTTCAACACACAACAAGCGCCATATGAAGCTATTTTTCGTTCAGTTTTAATTCATCGAATTCCAGACAGCGGCGGCGGATTGTCCCGACAGTTGACACTGCTGGATTGCCACCAGTCTTGGCTCTTACCTCACACCGGCATGTCCGCCAGTTGGTCTCCACTCATCAGTCACGTCACACTTCACACTGGGCTTTTTGTCCCTCACTACGCTGTCATCACGTTAGCACCTTCACTTATCATCTTGGTACGCTTCATGAAAACATCTGCCCGCCTCACGCGGGAAGTAATTTATGCAAACTGCAAGGCTCTTTATCTACGGTGTGGCGCTGTCACTGGCGGAGCCAGCCTCCCAATATGGGGGGGGGGGGGGGCTAATTTCACTGGGGCCTTCCGGGTGTTGAAAGTGTAAGTTAAAATTATGCCGGTCCGTTATAAAGATTTGAGAAAGAATAATAATACGACAAGCAAAGTTAAAGTCTTGGTGGTTCTCAGTCTCGGTCTTCGGTCAGCTCGGTGGTAAGCGCAGCGCGCACAAACGATCGTCAGGTGAGGTGGTGGTGGAAGGTATATTTTGACGCTTCCGCAAAGCGACATTCAAATTCAAATGAATTTAAAAGTTGCCATTGACGATCAGACGTTATTTAAGCACAATCGAATTCCTCGCAACAAGACAAGTTTTAAGATATATAACATCGCCACATAGGCCACAATTTGAAACTTAACCTTGAACCTCGACATTAAACTTAGGTGAAGGTCACCAAATGTTAGAAAGAGGTCATACTGCATATCATTCAACGCGTCTTGATGAAAATAACAAAATGGTGTCCATTTTAGCTGTTTATCTTTCTTCAGTCAAAAGTTATTGGGAGATAACATCTGTCACAAAAAGAACATAAAATGACAAAATTTAGCATATTTGAAGACAAATAACCATCAATTGTATTTTTCCTGTTTGAACGACACTTTTTTACACCTAACAAGAATAAAGTCAAAATAGGAAATACATTTGGCTTGGGTATCAAAAAAACAAAAACAACTAACTTCGAAATTTAAGGTCGTCATCAAATGTCAGAAAGAGGTCATGCTGCAAAGCATTCAACTCGTCTTGATGAGAACAGCAAAATGACGTTTACCGTACCATTCTAGTTTTATTCAGTCAAAAGTTATTAGCAAATCACATATTTTGTATATATAAATAGCATGCAAAATGCCAAAATTTGAGATATTTAGAGGCAAATATCCATCAATTTTATTTTTGCACTTAATTGACACGTCCCTACACGTAAGAAAAGCATAGCGAAAAATGAGAAACACGTTTGAGAAAAGGTATCCAAAAAAGTTGTACAATTTCGAAAACGTACTAAATTTTGAAATTTTCGAAAATGAAAACATTAACATCACCATTTTATATAACAGCTCATTGTCATTCTAATGACATACAATACATCTATATTGCTTCATAAATTATCCGCCATATGTGCTGACAAAGATTGACCTGCACCGTGACCTTATAAAAATGCCCGAGGCAATATATCCTGAGCCACTGCTTGCATTGCAATACAACTTTCACAGCTCGCTTTAGCTGTGAAAGGCTTAGGGGCTTATATGGGGAGCCCCAGGTTACCCCATATACAAATTTTTGCCATAATCGGTGGCATGACGATTGACGGTGTCATTTTGGAGTTTGTTTTTGTCGATTTGTCGTGGAATGCCCCAGCTACAAAAATAAGTACATTGGGATTGTTTTACTGAACCTAATTACCCTACTTAATACTAGTAGACGTATTCCACACAATATAGGTACCTATGTAAGGAAATTCACTCACGCGCTCCTCTGCCACCCAGCAGGCAGCAGGAGACCAAAGGCTGCGACGCTGCGTGTACAATTATAACTTACATTGGTTGTGAATCACTCCAAAATAGCGTCAGCCGCGCCACTTTCCCTATCCCTACTGCTACCAAAATGCTACCAAATATAGGAAACACGAATGAGCCAAAAAATATATTTATTTCTCAAGAAGTTATTTGTTCGCAGGCAGTACCCATTTTCATCGCCAGTTTCAGCGGATTTTAGGGGTGGGGCTAATTTCTGTTGCCGCCCCTGTCGAGCTTGAAATGTAGGGGGGGGGGCTTTGGCCCTTGCCGCCCCCTTTGGATCTGCCAGTGATTCCATACAACATAGGTACCTTACAAGGAAATTCACTCACGGGCTCCTCTGCCATCCAGCAGGCAGCAGGAGACCAAAGGCTGCGACGCGCGCTGCGTGTAAAATTATAACTTACGTGTGTTGTGATTTGTGAATCACTCCAAAATAGCGTCAGACGCGCCACTTTCCCTATCCCTACTGCTACCAAAATGCTACGAAATAGAGCAAACACGAACGAGGCAAAAAACAAGATTTCTTTCTTTCGCAAGAAGTTATTTTTTTCGCAGGCAGTACCCATTTTTCATCGCCAGTTTCAGCGAATTTTGAGGGGGCTAATGTCTATTGCCGCCCCTGTCGAGCTTGGGATGGGGAGGGGGGGGGGGGGCTATTGCCTCTGCCGCCCCCCCCCCCTGGATCCGCCAGTGGGCGTTGTCTGCCCCAGCTTCAACTAAGAATTGGGCGTGGCCGTGGTTGCGGCTCCTTTACTCAGGGGCGGCGCTGGGCCCTTGAGACAAGGTAGGCAAGGCAGCATTGTCATAAAAACGTACCTAACCGGTTAATATTGTATTGCCATGCCTACACCAGAAGGCAGCAACACACGTGGATTGGCAAAAAGCAAGCGATCACCGCATAGGCGTACACAAGGGGGGGGGGGGGCAAACGGGGCAATTGCCCCCTCCCCTGAAGGTCTGGACGTGCCCCTTGTGTAAAAAAAAGAGAAAAAAGAGAAAAATTGTGAAAATTTGCCCCTTTAAAAATATAGTGGGCCAAATCCGGTGAGCTTTTTTTGGTGGGGGTACTTTATGCTCCCCTGAGCAAAAATTGCCCCCTGCTGGAGTGAATCCTGGGTACGCTACTGGAGCACCGTCTAGTTCAGGGCCAGGCTAGGGCGGGACGCAAATACAAAACAAAATCCGCTAGTTGATATATCCCCTTGCTTCGCTTTTGGCGCTAGCTCGCACTATGAGCAACACGATCAGAACGTCACGGAACAAAACGTAGGCGTCACACAACTGCGAGACGATGATAGGTGGCGCTGCAGTTCTTAAAATGAGTACCTAGATGACGTCATCATCGTCGTTGGAATAATAATTGCACTTTTGTTTTTAAAATACATAACTATCGAACCCCTATGGGGCAAGCTACTGCGAGCCTAAAATAATAATTGGTATTGCAGTATATTTATTTTATGAAGTTATTGCGCTTAAAAAAGGTGTGTTCTTTTCGATTTTCTAGTCGATTTGCCTACCTTACAGAAATTGTATACTGCAGGATCCAATAGATTTGTACACAGGCTGGTCGAGAATCTAGTAGGACGGGGTAGGCAAGCTTAGGCAAGGTTTTTCTTACATTTGCGTTTAATTTATGGTTTCGAAGGACATTTTCGTGGAAAATTGGGAAAATTTGCTCAAAGATTTTGCCCATTCCGATTGCAGAAAACCATATGAATCAATAAGGGAATAAATTAAATGAAAAGAAGCGAAGATAAATATCGGTATCGCAAAAAGACTACCGAACTAGGTAGGCATTGCCTACCTTGCCTACATGGGAGAACCGCCCCTGCCTTTGCTGCCCGATATAAACTTGGAGGGCATTTTATCCCTTCACAGGAACCGAACCGTTTTCGCCCTGAGGTCGCTTCATGGTTTGTGACCATGGTTTTAGACTGACTGATTCATGTTTTGGGACTGTGACTGTGACTGAGTTTTGTTTTGGGACTGTGACGAACCAATGGCCATTTGCTGGCTTTTCGGCTGTCCTCCCCTTCACGGCTTAGCGCCCCAGCGCTGTTGTGTTGTCTTTGGGAGATGATGAACTTTGAGCGTCGGGAGACTATTATCGAACGCCGCCGCCTCCCTCCCTCACACCTCTCGCCACCCGGAACTGCCGGCGGTCGTGACAGGGTCGGTGTTGTATTGCGAGCCGGAGGGAGGGGGGGGGGACGCGTTATAGATGGTCTGCACATGAATCACCACACGGCACTTGATCAATGATCATCCCTGGTGTTGTTCCACGAGGTAACCGAGGTCCGGTGATTTGTAGTCGATTCGCGCAAGTTTTTAATGGAAATTAAGTGATGAATGTTTTTTTTCGTATCGAAAGGGAATGTGACTTGTGAGCGTATGTGTGTTTCAGTGGTGAGCAGTGAGTCGGTGTGCGCCTGTCCGCGGGTGATCCAGGCCGTGGTATTACCCCGTGTCTGTGTTTCAGTGGTGAGCAGTGAGTCGGTGTGCGCCTGTCCGCGGGTGATCCAGGCCATGGTATTACCCCGTGTCTGTGTTTCAGTGGTGAGCAGTGAGTCGGTGTGCGCCTGTCCGCGCGTGATCCAGGTCATGGTGGAGAAGGAGCAGGGCAGTTTCGGCTTCACGGTGCGCGGCGGCACCTGCCAGGACGAGTCGTCCCGCTCCCGGCCCCTGACCATCACCCACGTCCGGCCCGGCGGACCGACCGACAGGTGAGACACACCGCCCCGGGCGACGCCCACCGACCGGTGAGACACACCGCTCCGGGCGACGACCCACCGACAGGTGAGACACACCGCCCTGGGTGACGACCCACCGACAGGTGAGACACACCACCTCGAGCGACAACCCACCGACCGGTGAGACACACCGCCCCGGGCGACGACCCACCGACTGGTGAGACACACCGCCCCGGGCGACGACCCACTGACCGGTGAGACACACCGCCCCGGGCGACGACCCACTGACCGGTGAGACACACCGCCTCGAGCGACGGCATACCGACAGGTGAGACACACCGCCCCGGGCGACGACCCACCGACCGGTGAGACACACCGCCCCGGGCGACGCCCACCGACAGGTGAGACACACCGCCCCGGGCGACGCCCACCGACAGGTGAGACACCGCTTCGAGCGACGACCCACCGACAGGTGAGACACACCGCCCCGGGCGACGACCCACTGACCGGTGAGACACACCGCCTCGAGCGACGACCCACCGACAGGTTAGACACACCGCCTCGAGCGACGACCCACTGACCGATGAGACACACCGCCCCGGGCGACGACCCACTGACCGGTGAGACACCGCCCCGGGCGACGGCATACCGACAGGTGAGACACACACCGCCCCGGGCGACGACCCACTGACCGATGAGACACACCGCCCCGGGCGACGACCCACTGACCGATGAGACACACCGCCCCGGGCGACGACCCACTGACCGGTGAGACACACCGCCTCGAGCGACGCCCCACTGACCGGTGAGACACACCGCCTCGGGCGACGACCCACTGACCGGTGAGACACACCGCCTCGAGCGACGCCCCACTGACCGGTGAGACACACCGCCCCGGGCGACGCCCACCGACCGGTGAGACACACCGCCCCGGGCGACGACCCACTGACCGGTGAGACACACCGCCTCGAGCGACGCCCCACTGACCGGTGAGACACACCGCCCCGGGCGACGACCCACTGACCGGTGAGACACACCGCCCCGGGCGACGACCCACTGACCGGTGAGACACACCGCCTCGAGCGACGCCCCACTGACCGGTGAGACACACCGCCCCGGGCGACGCCCACCGACCGGTGAGACACACCGCCCCGGGCGACGACCCACTGACCGGTGAGACACACCGCCTCGAGCGACGCCCCACTGACCGGTGAGACACACCGCCCCGGGCGACGACCCACTGACCGGTGAGACACACCGCCTCGAGCGACGCCCCACTGACCGGTGAGACACACCGCCCCGGGCGACGACCCACTGACCGGTGAGACACAACGCCTCGAGCGACGCCCCACTGACCGGTGAGACACACCGCCCCGGGCGACGGCACACCGACAGGTGAGACACACCGCCCCGGGCGACGACCCACTGACCGGTGAGACACACCGCCTCGAGCGACGGCACACCGACAGGTGAGACACACCGCCCCGGGCGACGACCCACTGACCGGTGAGACACACCGCCTCGAGCGACGGCATACCGACAGGTGAGACACACCGCCTCGAGCGACGACCCACTGACCGGTGAGACACACCGCCCCGGGCGACGGCATACCGACAGGTGAGACACACCGCCCCGGGCGACGGCATACCGACAGATGAGACACACCGCCCCGGGCGACGCCCACCGACCGGTGAGACACACCGCCCCGGGCGACGACCCACTGACCGATGAGACACACCGCCCCGGGCGACGACCCACTGACCGGTGAGACACACCGCCCCGGGCGACGGCATACCGACAGGTGAGACACACCGCCCCGGGCGACGCCCACCGACAGGTGAGACACACCGCCCCGGGCGACGCCCACCGACCGGTGAGACACACCGCCCCGGGCGACGACCACCGATCGGTGAGACACACCGCTCCGGGCGACGACCCACCGACAGGTGAGACACACCGCCTCGAGCGACGGCACACCGATGGGATGTAAATCTGACCAAACCAGGACGAGGACGAGTACTAAACATGACGATTTAGGTGCGGTATCTCGCCTGGATGAGTTTCTTACTGTGTAATATGTAACATGTAACATGGACATTGGACAGTACACACATGACTTTGTTAATAATGTTTGAATTATTAATCTGTGAAAACGAAGACTCATTAAAGCGAAGTAAATTGGTTGTCACCTGCTATATCAAGCGAGAAACCACACAATTCCACTTTACATTACGAACTTCACCCCTCAGCAGGATTGCCAAAATCAACACTGACCCTATTGCCATGGGCAGCTTAAACTGGTTTAAAACGGATAGCTAAACACGGATTAGTTGGTTTCCGGCCATGTAAGTGGGCATATCTCGCCAGCCTGCCAAGCTTTTACGCTTCCTCTCATGCTCGATGATTGCTGGCGAGATGTGCCCACTTACATGGCCGGAAACCAACTCATCCGTGTTAACCCGCGAGTTACTGGGGGGGGGGGCTATTTTTTGCCCCCCCCCCCCCCTCCCGTTATTTTGCAATAACTCTTAAACGAACACCGGTATCGTCACCAAACTTGCAGTACCTTCTCTCACATCAATTCTACACATGTTGGCAAAAGGAAAAATATGAGGTTATGATAGGTCAACCGGGAATGACGTCAGAGTGACGTCATGTTCTTCGGTTTTGGTTGCAAAATAATGGTTTGCGGAAAACGCTGTCAAAGGTACGATGTTTGAGATAAACTCAATTGTCTTAAATCAAAATACTGACAATAGACCGGGCTATCAAACTGATATCCCGGATTTTTGAGTTTTTTTTAATTCAAAATTTTGAGATCCAAATACTTTTTTTTTTAAACCAAATTTTCAAGAACAAATCAGAATTATCAAAAAACCGGAACATATGTGATCGAGACGTGTGCGGTGAATATGTGTACCAAATTTGAAGTCGATATCTTCAAAAATGACTGAGTTATGACCTTTAAATGACAAAAATCGACCACCTCTCACAGCATTACTATGCATAAAAAACGCATTTCCATTTTTGCTTTTTACTTCTATTTATATGGAACAAACAATGTTCTAATGTCATTTTACGCGTTCTAGACGATAAACAAACCCATAAACATGTACAACGCCTAATGGCCGTAATCTGCAGTTTGACCTCGTGACCTCGGATGACCTTGACCTGACCCAAGGTCATAAACAGCTTAGAAAGGTACTTTAAAGTGTCAGACACACGAATCATACCGATTTATCGACAGCTTATGCGTTTAATATCGCAATTTTGCGCGACAATTCCATCCATCGAGACCTTTTGACACGGTCAAACATTTTGTACTTGACCTGACCTGTGACGTCATCCGTGACCCCGAAGTCAACAATATTATGTTTCCCTCGTTAAATTTCCCAGGGCTATCGAATGCCGTTTGAATTTGTACATTCAGTCCAGTAGTTCCGGAGATCAGAGGGGGGGGGGGGCAAAATAGCCCCCCCCCCCCCCCCCCCAGTAAGTCGCGTTATGAAATATACCCCAGTAACTCGCGGGTTAAGCTGTCCGTTTTAAACCAGTTTAAACTGCTCATGGAAATAGGGTCAGCGACCCGCTGCCTGCTCCGCTGTCCACAGGGAGGGCACGGTGAAGCCCGGTGACTGTCTGCTGTCCACAGGAGGGGACGGTGAAGCCCGGTGACCGTCTGCTCCGCTGTCCACAGGGAGGGCACGGTGAAGCCCGGTGACTGTCTGCTGTCCACAGGAGGGGACGGTGAAGCCCGGTGACCGTCTTACCCGCTGTCCGCAGGGAGGGCACGGTGAAGCCCGGTGACCGTCTGCCCCGCTGTCCACAGGAGGGGACGGTGAAGCCCGGTGATGACCGTCTGCCCCGCTGTCCACAGGAGGGGACGGTGAAGCCCGGCGACCGTCTGCCCCGCTGTCCACAGGGAGGGCATGGTGAAGCCCGGTGACCGTCTGTCCCGCTGTCCACAGGAGGGGACAGTGAAGCCCGGTGACCGTCTGCCCCGCTGTCCACAGGGGGGGGGGGGGGTACAGTGAAACCCGGTGACCGTCTTCTCCGCTGCCCACAGGGAGGGCACGGTGAAGCCCGGTGATCGTCTGCCCCGCTGTCCACAGGGAGGGTACGGTGAAGCCCGGTGACCGTCTGCCCCGCTGTCCACAGGGAGGGTACGGTGAAGCCCGGTGACCGTCTGCCCCGCTGCCCACAGGGAGGGCACGGTGAAGCCCGGTGACCGTCTGCCCCGCTGTCCACAGGGAGGGTACGGTGAAGCCCGGTGACCGTCTGCCCCGCTGTCCACAGGGAGGGCACGGTGAAGCCCGGTGACCGTCTGCTGGCCGTGGACGGTGTCCGGCTCACCCACGCCTCGCTGCCCGAGGCACACCGGGCGCTCACCTCGGTCCAGCGCCAGGCCGTGCTGACGCTGGAGTACGACGTGTCCGTGATGGAGGCGGTTCGCGCCGGGCCCGGGCCGCTGCTGGTCGAGCTGGAGAGGCCCGCAGGAGGGCTGCTCGGACTGGCCCTCAGTGCGGGGGGCTCGGCCATCGTTATAGAGAGCATCCGACAGGCCAGCGTCGCGGAGAGGTGAGACTTTCGGCAGAGCTTAATGCTGAACGCCTCCGCCGGGCTAGAGCAGAGAAGTAGGTGTTGTTAAAGGCAGATAACCACCTTTTGATTTTGCTAGCCACAATTTCTTTGGCTACCGTTATGGTATTAGAATGTTGTTATCTAAATTGAAGAATGAAATACAATTATTCCGTAATTCAAAGTTGGAAGTTTGGGAAAAGTAATGATCGGTATTTTCCCTCCACTATTGGAAAGCGCAACATCTGGCGCTTTTGCATCAATCTGTTCAACGTTGTTGAATGGGCACTTATAAACAAATCGCCGACACTAAATAGGTCGCCGTAGTTTAGCTTGGCACCGGCCGGCCGGTGCCAAGCTAAACTGCCGATGTCAATGCACCTTTTTTCAAATGATTGTTGATTGTTCATATTTTTTGGCACATATTCGCAAAAGATAGAGTGCAGGAAATATATTGCATACCTTCATGATAAATAACAATGCGTAGGGAGGCTAATTTACTGAATTCGTTATCGAGTACTTGCTGAGTACCGACCGATATAAGCGTGCATCGCTTATCGGTAGGCAACTGTCAATATCTTTCGGTGGGAATGTTTATATGCAAAATGGGATGAATTTACTTCATATTTTGGCCTCGTCTATCGATTTCATGTGCGAACACCATTTTTGTGGAAAAGGGTGATTATCTCCCTTTAAGTGAATCGCAGATTCGTCTACAGGTGACGAGCCGTCTCGCCCGGCTCAGCCTGCGGGTATCGCTGACTGTGTGGTGTTTCATTCTGTCTGCGAGTGTGTGAACTAGTGTCTTTCTGTGAGAGTTATCCGTGTGTGCCCTGCCTGTGTGACGCGAGAGTGACCTTTCTCCGTCGGCGGCCGGCAGGGTGGGCGCGCTGCACGTCGGGGACCAGGTGCTGGCCATCGATGACGTCAGTCTGGAGCACATGTCTGCGGCCGAGGCGTCTCGGCTGCTGCAGAGCTGCTCCGGGCCGCTGCTGCGGCTCGAGATCGTGCCCGTCACCGCCCGACGCGCCAGCGACGCCAAACGATCCAAAGGTGAGTACGCTGGACTCGGGTGCCATCATACTGGAGGCGTCTGTGGTACACGCGGTATCCACGGCGGCGATCAGTCGCTGGGGTGTTTTGGTGGGGAGGGAGGGGTGGTACCCGATTACCGGAAGTGGGGGATCGGTTTGAGATCGGCCAAAGCACCGGCGGATTGGTTTTGGCCACCGACGGTGTTTTGGTTCATGCTCGATAAACACCCTGAATTAAGATCGGATGCCATCAAAGACCAGGGTCTTCGCAGGGTATTCACGACAAGGGTCATTCCGATGGGTACGAATTACATCAGGTTTCACGGGTGAGACATAGCCCAAAATTGCCAGCACCTGTGTACCTAAAACTAACGTCACATCCAAAAGCGTACTTACCTAAAACTACCGTTACGTCCGAAGCGTCCTCTGTTGTCGCACACATAACTGTCTGACCATCTGATTGTGCACGATGACATGTTGTTCTCCGAGCTGTCTGATCTGATTGTGCACCATGACATGTTATCCGAGCTGTCATCTGATTGTGCACCATGCCATGTTGTTCTACGAGCTGTCATCTGATTGTGCACCATGACATGTTATCCGAGCTGTCATCTGATTGTGCACCATGCCATGTTGTTCTACGAGCTGTCATCTGATTGTGCACCATGACATGTTATCCGAGCTGTCATCTGATTGTGCACCATGCCATGTTGTTCTACGAGCTGTCATCTGATTGTGCACCATGACATGTTGCGCTCCTCCGGGTCGTGTCGCGCCAGACTGACTGATGACCGAGTTTGTTGCACATGCCGCTGATCGTCCTGTGACAAACCTATCTTCTGCTGCACAGCGACACTGCCGCCGTCGCTGCAGACGGCGAGCAGCGCGCTGTCGACCAGCAGCTGCGGCTCGGGAAGCTACAACACACTGGGCTCTGTGTACCGGCGCCGGCAGCCGGGCCGACCAGCTAGGAAACACCGCGGCCACGGCGACGGCAGCAGCGCGGCCGGCAGCAGGCAGGAGGCAGGTCAGTACAGACTACAGATACACCACCCCCGCCAGCCGGGCCGGCCAGCCAGAGAACACCGCGGCCACGGCGACGGCAGCAGCGCGGCCGGCAGCAGGCAGGAGGCAGGTCAGTACAGAAACAGATACACCAGCCGGGCCGGCCAGCCAGGGAACACCGCGGCCACGGCGACGGCAGCAGCGCGGCCGGCAGCAGGCAGGAGGCAGGTCAGTACAGAAACAGATACACCAGCCGGGCCGGCCAGCCAGGGAACACCGCGGCCACGGCGACGGCAGCAGCGCGGCCGGCAGCAGGCAGGAGGCAGGTATGTCCCAGACAAATAAATGACAGCCATTGGAGAGTACAAACACATCCCTGACACTGGGGGGCACATTGATGTGCTGGGGAGGTGGGGAAAGATACTGCCCGTTCGCCAGTGTGCATGCATGTCAGTGCCCAAATGACTTTTGGCTGTTGTCTGCCGGTGAGTATTCTCCACGTGATAAGCTCTGGTCGCGGTCATTCGTCGGTTATTTTCGCCAACTATTGTCATACATGTCGGCTGTCGCGGTACGCATCACCTGAGGTGGCTGCGGGCTGCTGGGACTTCCTCTGTCTCCTCTGTCTGTTCCCTGTTCAACCGTGCCTCTCGGCTCTCGGTCGTCCCACTCTGATGTCTCGCCGCCCCGTCTGTCAGCGGCTCAGCAGACAGGGCGGCGCCGTCTCTCAGCTGACTGGCGGCTCCGAACCGCCTCTGAAGCAGCCGCCCCATGCGGACGCCGCGCCGTCAGCCGTCAACCGTCTGCCGTCCGTCGCCCCTTCCCTCCCCGTCCGTCGCGTCTTCCCTCCCCTTCCCTCCCCCTTCCCTCCCCCTTCCCTCCCCGTCCGTCATCCCTTCCATCCCCGTCCGTCGCCCCTTCCCTCTCCCTTCCCTCCCCGTCCGTCATCCCTTCCCTCCCCGTCCGTCATCCCTTCCCTCCCCGTCCGTCATCCCTTCCCTCCCCGTCCGTCGCCCCTCCCCGTCCGTCGCCCCTCCCCTCTCCCTTCCCTCCCGTCCGTCATCCCTTCCCTCCCCGTCCGTCATCCCTTCCCTCCCCGTCCGTCGCCCCTCCCCTCCCCGTCCGTCGCGTCTTCCCTCCCCTTCCCTCCCCCTTCCCTCCCCCTTCCCTCCCCCTTCCCTCCCCCTTCCCTCCCCGTCCGTCGCCCCTTCCCTCCCCGTCCGTCATCCCTTCCCTCCCCGTCCGTCGCCCCTTCCCTCCCCTTCCCTCCCCGTCCGTCGCCCCTTCCCTCCCCGTCCGTCACCCCTTCCCTCCCCTTCCATCCCCGTCCGTCGCCCCTTCCCTCCCCGTCCGTCGCCCCTTCCCTCCCCGTCCGTCATCCCTTCCCTCCCCGTCCGTCATCCCTTCCCTCCCCGTCCGTCGCCCCTTCCCTCCCCGTCTGTCGCCCCTTCCCTCCCTGACTGCCGCCACAGATCCCTCCTCTCCCCTCCCCCTCCTGCCCTCCCCCGCCCCGCTCCGCCGCCACAGATCCCCCCCCCCCCCCCCCCGACCCTCCTCGCTCTGAAGCCGTACATTTCGCGGTCTGAGACGGCTGGCTTCCTGTTACTAATGAGCTGTGGCGAGCCCGTGCTGAGCCCAGGGGGTGGATAATGTTAGCCCGGCGAGCCCGTGCTGAGCCCAGGGGGTGGGTAATGTTAGGCGGGCAGGCCGGCTCGCTCCCGGCTGGTATCTATGTGGAATGTGCGGTATTTGGTGTGCAAACGGGGCTGGGCTAACGTTTATTTAGTTGAGTTTCGCTCGAAAATGGGGTTTGCGGTCAGACTTTGCGGTAGGCTTATTGCTGGACGGGACGTTTCTGTTTTGAGGATGGCTGATATTCATATTGTCTGGGTTGTAACAAAGATTATCTCGTCAGTAGCTGAATACAATAGCTGTATAATGGATATATGTATTATAGGTACTAGACCACCGGCAATAGCGGGGTACCTATCCATATTCTGCTCATCGGATATACATTATCTAATTGAATCTGCACCTTCAATTTTCACGTCATCGTATTTGCCTCCATCTGGAATGTATTGCCTTGGGACCTAAAATCATCGCAGCACTCCAGTATACCGTTCACGGATACTTGATACATTCGCCTCTCACCATGCCACGGCTGCCGGTCGCCTTTTGTCGGCTCTCACCTGGGCCCGCGCGGTGGTAGGACAATGCAGTGTCGGCGTCACCTGCTCATGCCACACCGGCACCGAGCCTGATAAACGACACCCCTCGCCCCACCGGAGCGGCCGCGCGACGCCGCCGCCGGAGCCGCCGCGTCACGCCTGCGTCACGACCGCCGCCGGCCGTGTCGCGGCGCGTGGCGCGGTCGGAAATACCACAGGTGGAGCACCCTGGCTCCTCCTATAATGGTCGACACGAGCGGCGGTCTCGGGAAGAGGAGGGGAGGGAGGGCGAGGCGGGGGCGGAGAGGGAGACTCGTGCCTGTGTGCTGTGCGGAGAGAACTTGGCAGCAGTGAGGAGACCTACCCTGCGGTGACATCATCTTGTTGCAGCAGCATCGTTTAGTCTGGGTCCACTGCTGTGGCATAACCGATGCAATAGCATCGTTTTGTCCGTGCAGACTGCTGATAGTGTCCGCTGCATCATACCAGCAGGGTGGATTGGATACTACCATAGGCGTAGGAACAAGGGAGGGGGCATGGCCCCCACTTTTCGGCCAATTGTTTTGTTTAAAGTATTTTCCTTTGCTTAGAAAGGCAAATTGTAGGTGGCAAACGGTTCGCCAAGGCGAGAGGAGCCCAAATCTGCAAAGAAATATTGCATATGGGGGTTTGATGTATCTCAAGACAAGATCAAAGTTTCACTGCCCCCCCTTTTCGTGACGTTCCTACATCCATGGCTACTACGGTTGGTTGCCGCATGTTAAACAGGGCAGGTAGGCGCTGTGGCGGCCATGGGTTGGACTCTGGCCACACGGTCTGCGCGGCGTCGCTGGCGTCGCTGGCGTCGCTGGCGTCGCTGGCGTCGCTGGCGTCGCTGGCGTCGCTGGTGTCCCTGGCGTTGACTGAATCACCGGCGTGTCGCCCGCCTCGAAGACGCGACCAATTAGCGCGGATTGGCGACGGTCGCCGAGCCGCCGCCGCCGCCGCCGGCCGGCACGCCGCGTTTTTGCGTGAAAGTGGCACGTGATCGGAGGTATTTCGGCCTGAGAGCGAGGGAGACAGAGCGGGCGTTTTTGTCGGCGTGGAATGGTGCAGCCGGCACGTGTTTTGGCGGCCAGCAGAGGTCATTTCTCACCGTAATGGCTCTTCAGATCTTTTTCAGCCATGCGCGAAGTCGGGAGATGGGGTGGGTCGTGAGGTGGTGGCAGGGGACTGACGGAGCACCTGGACGAGCATGGCTTCAGTAGAATAGGGTGCCATCATCCGACCGTAGCATTACTATTCCAGTGAATTATCTGACTTGTCTCACCTTTGATGGGCTGATATGGGCCATCCTGACTTATCCGACCTGTAGTGACTTGCCCGATGTTGACCTAGCGTGCTCTGGCCTGTTGCACCTGGCATAATGCTGACCTGGCCCTGACCTGACCTGGTGTGCCCTGACCTGACCCTGACCTGGTGTCCGTCATCAGGCGGCGGGCAATACGCAGCCGCCGGCGGCGGCGGCGGCGGCGGCACCACCCTCTGCCACCAGGAGAGCACCTCGCTGACACTGCTGGCCGACAGCCAGGGCTTCGGCCTGGCGCTGACCTCACGCTCGGACGGCGACAGCCCTTCACCGCCGGTGATCGGTCACATCGAGCCCGGCAGTCCGGCAGACAGGTGGGTACCTACCGATCACGGAGGGAACCGCCGCGCTGGTGGACTCTGACGAACAGGGGTCCGACCCGGGTCGGTACTGGTGAGAGAGGTCCTGCTGGCTGGGGATGGACGCTGCTGAGGGAGGGACCGCCGAGGGACTCCAAAGGTCGTCCCATTCGGCATCCCTGCAGTACGTCAGACGGCGCAGTGTTTTGACTGGACGGGGCAACATTTGTCGAGTGAATGTCCATCATGCAGATAAATGCTCGGATGCGTCTGTCCTCGGGTGTGGCTTTTTACCATTTAAATCGAGGGTATTTCGCATGGTAATGCTCAGCGGAAGTGGGTGATTTTTCATTCATTCAAGTTTTTCGTTCAGTTCAGTTTTTCTGTGTGCAAAGCGTCACAATGATAAGTTATTGTTTTGTTTATTCTCCAAGAAATAAACAGTGTGTGTTGACATTTGATTTGGCACTGTTGTCTTAGCTCAGCAGTTGGATCATTGTGAAACATGTTACGTCGCCTGCATCAGACAGCAGTTTTGGACAGGGGCCAGACTCGTAACACAAACTACTTAGCCTTCAGCAGACCCTTACACACGACCCACCAACCGTTTCAAGCAACTAACTACGCAATGTCTTCACCCAGCGCGTTTCGCCCCTCTGTCTGGCTGTGTGGCGTCCCTCTCTGTCCCTCTATCTTACTGTGTGGCGCCTCACACTCCCCCTCTGTCTGACTGTGTGGCGTCCCTCTCTGTCCCTCTATCTTACTGTGTGGCGCCTCACACTCCCCCTCTGTCTGACTGTGTGGCGTCCCTCTCTGTCCCTCTATCTTACTGTGTGGCGCCTCACACTCCCCCTCTGGCTGACTGTGTGGCGTCCCTCTCTGTCCCTCTACCTTACTGACAGTTGTGGCGCCTTACACTCCCCCTCTGTCTGACTGGATTACGCGACCCTCGTCGGCGGCCAGGTGCGGCATCCTGCACGTGGGCGACCGGCTGCTGGAAGTGAACCACCAGCCGGTGGACGACCTCCCTGCGGACCAGGCGTCCCGGCTGGTCTCCGACGCGCGGCCGCGCGCCACGCTCACCATCGAGTTCGACGTGGCCGACGCCGTGGTGCCCAGCTCCGGTACATTCCTGGTCAAGGTCAGTTGGCAGCGAATCAGACCTGGTACACATTTGGTGCAGGTTGTGAGGTGTCGTGACCTCATGCTAGCTGATGTGCTCTGTGTGGTATACTAATACTTGTGGCCTCTTGTGACAGATTGTGACATATTCGGTGTTTACCCTCCAGGCTTCTTTTGCCTGCTTATGATATATAGCCTAGTGTGCCCTGAAGTGACTCGTGGTGACCTGTATTGACCTGGTTTAATGTTTCCGTCGACAGCTCGTGAAGCAGGGTCCGTCTCTGGGACTGACCGTATCGGCCCCCAAGTCTCGCCAGCTGGGGGAACCGCTCATCGTGGCGGACGTGGAGCCCGGCTCGGTCGCTCACAGGTCAGTTTCAGTGACCTCCGCATATTCCCAGCATCGCAGCCGGGCTCAGTGGCACACAAGTCAGTGTGCGTCGTGAGGCGGCCGGTGAATATCAAGCCGGCATCTGACGGGCACCGACTGATCTGTCGCTCACAGGCATTATCCGGATATTGGTCCTAGCAAGTGTGGGAAATGCGATAGTAAATCAATGTTCGGAACCGCGATTGCCGATTGGAATGATACTTTGTTAAAGACAAGTCTGACAAGCGTCTAATAAATGAGTTGGCTGATTTTATTTTTGACCTCCAATATAAGTTACAATGTCTTAACATGTCAGTTTGCAGGAGTTATAGCTTCGATTGTATGGCATAAATAAAAGGGCGTGACTAAAATAAGTTTTCGTGCGAGCGATTTATAACTAAACCCCTACCCAACCAAATGTAAATCACAGTTCAGAGGTTTGTCGCCGGACGCCGTAGCATGTCGTGGCCACTGCGCTATCTGCCCTCTATAAATACACAGCTCGCTGGCTGGCGGACACACTGACACACACACACACACACACACACACACACACACACACACACACACACACACACACACACACACACACACACACACACACACACACACACACACACACACACACACACACACACACACACACACACACACACACACACACACACACACACACACACACACACACACACACACACACACACACACACACACACACACACACACACACACACACACACACACACACACACACACACACACACACACACACACACACACACACACACACACACACACACACACACACACACACACACACACACACACACACACACACACACACACACACACACACACACACACACACACACACACACACACACACACACACACACACACACACACACACACACACACACACACACACAGACACAGACACAGACACAGACACAGACACAGACACAGACACAGACACAGACACAGACACAGACACAGACACAGACACAGACACAGACACAGACACAGACACAGACACAGACACAGACACAGACACAGACACAGACACAGACACAGACACAGACACAGACACAGACACAGACACAGACACAGACACAGACACAGACACAGACACAGACACAGACACAGACACAGACACAGACACAGACACAGACACAGACACAGACACAGACACAGACACAGACACAGACACAGACACAGACACAGACACAGACACAGACACAGACACAGACACAGACACAGACACAGACACAGACACAGACACAGACACAGACACAGACACAGACACAGACACAGACACAGACACAGACACACACACAGACACACACACAGACACACACACAGACACACACACAGACACACACACAGACACACACACAGACACACACACAGACACACACACAGACACACACACAGACACACACACAGACACACACACAGACACACACACAGACACACACACAGACACACACACAGACACACACACAGACACACACACAGACACACACACAGACACACACACAGACACACACACAGACACACACACAGACACACACACAGACACACACACAGACACACACACAGACACACACACAGACACACACACAGACACACACACAGACACACACACAGACACACACACAGACACACACACAGACACACACACAGACACACACACAGACACACACACAGACACACACAGACACACACAGACACACACAGACACACACAGACACACACAGACACACACACACACACACACACACACACACACACACACACACACACACACACACACACACACACACACACACACACACACACACACACACACACACACACACACACACACACACACACACACACACACACACACACACACACACACACACACACACACACACACACACACACACACACACACACACACACACACACACACACACACACACACACACACACACACACACACACACACACACACACACACACACACACACACACACACACACACACACACACACACACACACACACACACACACACACACACACACACACACACACACACACACACACACACACACACACACACACACACAGACACACACACAGACACACACACAGACACACACACAGACACACACACAGACACACACACAGACACACACACAGACACACACACAGACACACACACAGACACACACACAGACACACACACAGACACACACACAGACACACACACACAGACACACACACACAGACACACACACACAGACACACACACACAGACACACACACACAGACACACACACACAGACACACACACACAGACACACACACACAGACACACACACACAGACACACACACACAGACACACACACACAGACACACACACACAGACACACACACACAGACACACACACACAGACACACACACACACAGACACACACACACAGACACACACACACAGACACACACACACACAGACACACACACACAGACACACACACACAGACACACACACACAGACACACACACACAGACACACACACACAGACACACACACACAGACACACACACACAGACACACACACACAGACACACACACACAGACACACACACACAGACACACACACACAGACACACACACACAGACACACACACACAGACACACACACACAGACACACACACACAGACACACACACACAGACACACACACACAGACACACACACACAGACACACACACACAGACACACACACACAGACACACACACACAGACACACACACACAGACACACACACACAGACACACACACACAGACACACACACACAGACACACACACACAGACACACACACACAGACACACACACACAGACACACACACACAGACACACACACACAGACACACACACACAGACACACACACACAGACACACACACACAGACACACACACACAGACACACACACACAGACACACACACACAGACACACACACACAGACACACACACACAGACACACACACACAGACACACACACACAGACACACACACACAGACACACACACACAGACACACACACACAGACACACACACACAGACACACACACACAGACACACACACACAGACACACACACACAGACACACACACACAGACACACACACACAGACACACACACACAGACACACACACACAGACACACACACACAGACACACACACACAGACACACACACACAGACACACACACACAGACACACACACACAGACACACACACACAGACACACACACACAGACACACACACACAGACACACACACACAGACACACACACACACACACACACACACACACACACACACACACACACACACAACACACACACACACAACACACACACAGACACACACACACAGACACACACACACAGACACACACACACAGACACACACACACAGACACACACACACAGACACACACACACAGACACACACACACAGACACACACACACAGACACACACACACAGACACACACACACACAGACACACACACACAGACACACACACACACACAGACACACACACACAGACACACACACACAGACACACACACACAGACACACACACACAGACACACACACACAGACACACACACACAGACACACACACACAGACACACACACACAGACACACACACACAGACACACACACACAGACACACACACACAGACACACACACACAGACACACACACACACAGACACACACACACACAGACACACACACACACAGACACACACACACAGACACACACACACAGACACACACACAGACAGACACACACACACAGACACACACACACACAGACACACACACACACAGACACACACACACAGACACACACACACAGACACACACACACAGACACACACACACAGACACACACACACAGACACACACACACACAGACAGACACACACACACACAGACACACACACACACACAGACACACACACACACACAGACACACACACACACACAGACACACACACACACACAGACACACACACACACACAGACACACACACACACACAGACACACACACACACACAGACACACACACACACACAGACACACACACACACACAGACACACACACACACACAGAC